>JAWMRA010000020.1:750037-773703 GCA_035584735.1 Pseudotriccus pelzelni
CACAGCTTCTCTGGGCAACCTGTGCCAGGGCCTCCCCACCCTCCCAGGGAAGGATTCCTTCCCAATATCCCATCTAAACCTAGTCTCTGTCACTTTGAAGCCATTCCCCCTCGTCCTGTCCCCCTTGTAAATAACCCCTCAGGTCTGTCTGTCACAGAGGGTTTTTCTGGTTACAGCCTCCCCTGTCATAATACAAAACTCGTCCACTGGAAACAAAATTAAAATACTCATAACCTTAAAATGCCTTAAAGAGAGCTTTTCTTCTTTTATATTTCCCTGAACAGGCTTCACCATCACAGCAGCATTGTCTCATTTTCTAATCATGTTGCTTCCATGGAGGGTTTTTTGTTGCTGTTGGGTTTGTTTTTGTTTTAAAAACAAACAAACCCAACCCCAAATGTGATACAGATATGACTAATTATCATTGAACTAGTCTTGTAAGTCTTGTATCTGGCATTCAAAGTGTGTAGGTTAACACAAAGTATGACCTGTTCAAGTGTAAAAGTATTACATTTGAAGGACTTTCAATATTCAAAGCTCCGGTTTTTAATACACAAATTCCCAAGAACCACATGGAACTATTTTGTTTACACATCACCTAAAATGCACCTTTGGCATATTAGACTGGATTTTATTGCTCTCTAATACACAGTAATACACAGTAATAGAGACAGTTGACCAGTTAATTCCCAGATAACTGGAGAAAAACTTTTCTATTTTATCCCCACCCAAACCTCTGTTAATTCCCCAGCCCTTCCCAACTCCACGACCTTCAAGAAGTCCCATTAAATGGAATTTCTCAGGAACTTTTTGATAATCCATTTTCCATGGTGAGAAAAAACAAACAAACAAACAAAAAAACCATCCCTCCCAAAAAAAGCCAAACCCATATAATTTTCAAAAACCAATTTTGAAAAAAGTACCCTAGAAATGTAGTTATGGACCCCACTTTTGTCTGTAAAATTCCTTAGGCTCAAAGGGAATTTCCAGTCCAAAGTGAAGCTGACTAACCCAACAGTCAGGTTAGGACGTGACCACGTTTCCTGGCAGGAATTAGAAGCAGCATGTCTAACATTTGAAGCCTCAATCAGTGGCCTTATTGACTTCCTGGGGCTTTTATTATCTGCCTTTTCACTGACAGATAAATGAAATTAAAAGCTTATTTTATCTTGATGCGGAGTAAAACCAATTTAGAAGTTATCAGAAATCTTGTTTTCCAGCCACCAGGTATTCTCTGACTTAGATGTTGACAGGATGGTGTATTATTTACTATCTTTATACTTTTAATGTTAACTCTTTCTACAAGAATATTGAGCAGTAAGTAAATTCCTACAAATCTCCACTGAAGCAAGAGTATTTTGCAAAATTATTCAGAATATTGGCCCATTTTGTTCTTTCCTTAGTGAATGTGTCTGAGAAAAAAAACTACAACCCAAACCAAAGCCAAATCAAAGCAAAACAAACAAAAAAAAAAACCAAACAAAAAACCACACCCCAAACAAACAAAAAACAAATACACAAAACAAAACCCCAAACTAAAATGAAAATAAATAAATAAATAAACAAACCCCATATATATATATATATGCTTAATCTGCACACATCTCCAAATCTTTAATGGGAATAAAATAAAATTCTTGCTTACTTAGAGAAGTAGTGCCACTAAGGTTACAAGAAGAATTGTTGCAATTTATGAACAAGAACATGTGTTTAAGGACCATTTGCACAACCAAATCCATGCACTGGGCTGCAAAGAAAGAAGCTTCTTTCTTTGATACAATGTCATGCTCTGAATATTAGGGATAAGTCATAGGGAGTTTTCTGGCTCCATTTAAGGGCTTCTCAAGAGCAGCCCACAATTTATAAGAACATTAAGCAGAGCTTTAGAGTGTCTGCAGTGCAAATGCAAATGGGGCTGTTCCTAATGCTCCATATTTCTGTTTGCAGCCCCAGCTCCTGAGTGTGTGGTGGAACACAAACCCTGCACTAATGAAAATGAGCCAGAGGAAGCTCATAAGTCTCTTATTTGTGTTTTATCATGAAACCAACCCTCAGCATTTGTTAAAGCCCCAGAAGCACAGCTTCTAAGTATTTATTATCAAGTAGTTTGATCTGTTCCATAATTTAACACTGAAGCTTCATTTCTAACAGCAAGCCCCATTTTTGCAGTGGTTGCCTCATCTGCCACAGCTCCCTCTGAAAAGGAATCTGTTTCTCTGGAGTTTCCCATCCCACAGCAAAAGTGGGATAAAAATTACCTGCCATGTTAAGGGAAAACAGAAAAAGAAAGGACGGGTATAAAAATCCCTGCTTAAAAGTTTTCATCTGCATAAAATTTAATATACATGGCCTGAAAAACCATATGTGTCTATACAAATCCTTATATACAACCTGAGACCTTCTGGTGCTCAAAGGACAAGACTTTATAATGTTAAAACATTAATGTAGAGAAATATCAGAGACTGAACAAATAGTCTGTAAAGAGCAGGGATTAAACTGACCCCAAATCCATGGCAGTGGGGGAAGTCTTGACCATTTGAGGGTTTTACAGTTTTCTAATTCTTTTCCAAGCCATGACTTTTCCATTGTTCAGGAGCTGGAAATTCCAAAAGTGTCTCAGAACTGATCCCCTGTGTCTGTAGGAACACCCAACTCTGGCTGCAGAGACATTTGTCCCCCCATTCACTGGAACTAATCTTTAGGAGGTTTGCACAGCCTTTAAATAGCAAAAGCTATATTGTCCTCCAAAGCACTTTTGCTTCCAAGTTTTCCCCATCTTCCTCTGCCTGGTCTGCACCCTGTGTCAAACTGGGGATTCAACTGGGTGATGGATATGCATTTCCAAGGAGTTGGTGTTCAGAAGGAAAAAATTGTCATCCTTTAAGCCACACTTTGATCAATTTATTCTCCGAGCACTCTGAGTAAATTGATCTGACCTTGCTGTTAATTTTGTCAAACAAAATTTTTGTCTGACAATGCCTTTGCTGCTCCGATTATTTCATCCTCTGGAGTCAAATCTTATGATCTTCCTGCAGAAAAGTCTCATATGGGATTCTGAGCATGTTTGTCCCCACAAGCACTCCAGAATTTTACTCAAAACAGAAGAAAAAGCTGCATCACAAACATTACCATAGAAACAAACTGCCTCAGACATAGTTATTAGTGAGAAAGAAAAGGAAAAGCTAATTCATAAAGAGAACTCACAGTGCTCAGTCTGTAACAGACACAACTCTAATAAAATAGAAACAGACTTTATTAAGCACTGAACAAACTATCAGAATAATAGTACTATGCCCTTTATTTAAACAGGACCAACTCTAATTGATATGAAGATGAAATAAGGAGCACAACTGCAACCCTGACAGACCTTCAGTATCATCCTCCTGCTTAAATTCATCACATCATTCCATATCAGCCTCTGACTTGCTTTTGCCCAACCACCCTACAATTGTCTCCATGGCATCCTCTCCATCCACTGCAAATGAAAGTGTGATCCCAATAAGTCACCAGGACTGGGAGCAGCAGACCTTATCTGGAAGCTGTTTTTCAACCATGCAGCTCTGTGCTCTCTTTGCCTTAATCTCCTTTTTTATATTGAAAAATACACTGCTGCAAGACAGAGAAACAACTCCTCCACCATAATTGTCTCAGATCCAGACATGTCTAAATTAAGGGCAGAGTAACTGTGATGAAGGTTTGTCCTTCCCCCTTGCAGCTTGTTATTCCCATCTGCAGCTTCACAGAAACAGTAGCTCCAAGTAAGAACTGTAAGGAAGATCCAGACTAAATGCCACTCTTTGTGGACTGCCTTCACTGCCTTCACCATCTCCAGGACTCCACAAATTCATCCTGATGATCAACTTGCCACTGGCTCCTGCTGCAAATTCAAGAACGCTCCACAGCACAGAGCTTTGCTTTATCCCTTCAGTGTCTTGCTCCTGACCTTGATACACACGTGCTGATAACTTATTTCCAAACCCCTTAAATGATGATTTTTTTCTTAGAACTCTCACACTAAACTACTATCTTGGTGAGATTAGGATAATGTATTTAAAAGAATGAAACAAATCCAGAACAGAGAATTGTTCGACATTTGCTCTTATTTGCACCAACTAAAGAGATTTTAACTTAGGAATGAACATTTAAAAGAGTCTTTAATGGGCTGGGAAGTTCAGTTGTGGATTGTATTTCTCTGATTGCATTAGATCCAACAAGATTTTATGTATATAATAGATGTATAATATAGATCTACCACGTTTTAAATATTAAATTACTTCAAATACTTGGCAAAAAAGTATTCAGCTTCAAATACTTGGCATTCAACTTCTCAATACCAACAGAAATAAAAATATGAATCTCTCTGATTTAACAGCTTTGGTGGACCAAATCAGTCTGCTCTCCCTCCACTGTTGAACATCCATATCCATTCTCCAGTTTTATCACTGGATAAAGGAAAAAAACAAAGATACCTAGGAGAGGAAAAAAAAAAAAGCAATATGCACTATTCTCTACTTTTGGAAAAAGTAATACTTAAATCTTCATACACAGCCCTGATTCCTCAAGAAGGCAGGGCATGTACACAACAGGAGCTATGCAGAACCATGGTGAGTGACTGTTCTGAAACAAACACACTGTCTTCATATTTTTTTTAAATTTCATTACTTTATGTTTTTGTTTGAGCTTTTGTACACTTCAGATTTGGTACACTCCAAATTTCCATTTATACTTAGATCTTTTCCTATTACAGATTCTTTTCAAATTATGCTTGTTTGCTGCAACTAACTTACAAAAGAAGGGCAAGATGAAGAATTATTTATAGTAGTTCCTATTGAATCCCACAACAGACCCCTTCAAGATGTGATTCCTCAAATGCTGTAATTTCAATATGCTCACAAATACCAACTGGGAGAGCTATAAGCCACTTTAGTCTATTTTTTGGAGAATATCCAAGAAAAACAAAACAAAACAAAAGGTAGAAATTCAAAATAAATACATAAATAAATAATGGGATGGAGAAGATGGGTGCACTTTGTGTCTGCCAGACCCTATCACATCCCTCCACGTGCTCCCTGCCTTTCATTCCCATATTTTAGATCCCCAGTGCTCTTCCCAGGCAGGAGCAATATTGATCAGGTTGAGACAGTTTCCTCAGCACTAAGAGAGGATCATCACTGTTCCATAACACAACACTCTGTAAAGCTCATTTTTCTTCTCACAGGCTGCAAGTTCAGGACTTTTTTGGAAAGAAAGAGGTAACTGAGGCCCTGATTCTTCAAAGCTTTCTTCACACTGTCTCTTTTAGTACCTCCTGCTACGTGCAGTTATAAAGAGAGATGAGAGTTCCCCAAGCCCTTCATTGTAGCAACACTCCCACAGTGATTTCAAAATAAAATATAAATAAAAATCACAAAAGTTACCCAATAAAATACAGATGACAGATACCCAAATTCTTGTACGGTCTCAAAGTGCCTAGGAATGAAATTTTTATCACTCTCCATAAGATCCTGTATAAAGTTGCTGCTTTCTGCAAGGACCCAATTAGATCTTTCATCCACTCCTGCTGAGAGCACAGAAACCCAAATCACAAGGGCTGAGATAGAGAGAACTGCTCTGCCCAAACCTGGTTTGCAAGGGCACAGAAATCTACCTTATCATGAAGTTAAAAATGCTGGAACAGCAGAGAGACAAAATTCATGTATAAAAAACGAGAACAGGATGCTTTTGTGGTGAAACACACATATCTATAGATGTTATGTGTGAATCAGGACTGAAAAAGGATTTTTCTCCTCCTGCTTCATGGCTGCGCATATTTGCTTGTGTTTAAAATACAAGCAAACTGGTGACCAACTGGACAGTTAAAAAGGATCTGTGTTCACTGGGCAGTAAGAGTTGTCAGGTCTCTGGATGTGCTTGGATTGCAGCAAACAGAATCCTGGTCCTCTGACACAGCAAACTGCTCCTTGACACGGTCATTTTTCATGTCATTATAGCAGGGGCTTCCAAGATCTTGCACTTGCTGTGTTAAACACAGCCCAGCCTCGACAGATGGGCCACAGACTGGCTGCTTTGGGGAGCTGCAGTGACCAGCTCTGGACCCCTCACTGGGGACAGCTTTGTCCCCTCCCAAGGCTAAACCGGGGTACAAAGCACGGGAATGGCAGGGCAGGACCATGGCACCACCTATCTTTGGGAAGGGAGAACAGACAAGATGGGGAGAGACACGTTTGAGACTAAAAATCCCACAGCTACAAAGAACAGACAGAAATATAAGCATCGATTTCATAAAGCAGAGTCCTGCCATCCACCTCTGCTGCTTGTACCTCAGCTCCCACCCAAGCCAGCCATTCACACAGCCCTGATTTCTTTGTTTCACAGGGTTTCTGTTAAAAAAATGAAGTGAGGAAAGTGAACATGGAAAAAAGCAGCTTTTTGATTCCTCAACACACTGCCAATGAATGTTTAATGAATAAATGTTGAGTTTCTTCTCTGTGCTGCAGCACTCTCCTCACACTCACCTATTTATTCTTTTTTTAAAAAGCAGGAAAACAGAATAATATTATTACTTCCTAAGACTTTAAATTACAGAAGAAACCTCTTTCACATCAAAGTTTCCCAAATCCATGTTATATTTTGAACAAAACCCTCAGATTTTATACTATTCCTTCTCATTTCTGTTGTCAGGTGCACCGTGGCATTAAGCTTAAAAGCCTGACAGCAACACTGCTGCAAAGGCAGCACAGCAAACAAGAAAAACAGTCACATTTTGTATGTTTACAAGGCAAAGTCTGCTGCAAATAACCATGTAAGTAGATCTTGCTGTGGGTAGGTGGGATCTCAGTATCAAGCAGAACCAATTGGAAGGAACAGCAACCAACAGGCTGTACAAGGTAGAGCTGAAAGGAGAGAAAAGTAGATTTAGCCAGGCTGTGGTATAGAGAAAGGGAAAAAGTGATAAAAAGTAAAGAAATCCTGCTGAGACAGACTGGAGGTGGTAGAATGTGCTAGGACAAGAGAATAGGTCACAGCTCTGTGCTTGTCCTGCTGCTCTGCATTTCCTCTACAGTTTTTGATCTCTCTTCAGATGTTTGATTCCTCATTTATTAAATGATTTGCAAGAGGTGGTTTCACACTGCCAGCACCGACTCTGGAATACCCAGACTGGAAGGACTTCCAGCTCCATCTCCAGCGGAAGAAAAACTGCCTGCAAGACCTGAGAAACCAGAACAAAAACCAAGGCAGAGTGCTTTGTACCCTGCACAGCAGGATAATTCTCAGAGGGCTCAGAGGTCCTTCCTCCTGAGGCTCCTGAGCCAAAGATATTCCTTTCCCTCTGACCATGTCCAGCGCTGGATTGTGTTATCCTGCCAATGGCCACCAATGGGAATGTGCCAGAGACCTCTGAAGTCCTGGGGGAGAAGTCCCAGCTTAGTTAAGCCCAGTCTTTCTCACACCCTCATTCCTCTCTCAAGTGGAGAAGAGACCATCTGAGCAGAGATGAGAGTGGCCTTACCAAGGGCAAGGGAAATATGAAGTGACAGGAAGGAACCATGCAAAGAGGAGCCACGCTGTAAAGGTTTCTCTTTGTTAACCCAGCCTGGCATTTAGAGATAATACAATAACACAAACAGCAGCATGCATTACTAAATGTTTGGTCAGTAGAGTCATTCAAAATAATCACATTTTACTCCTTTTTTCTTTTGTTAAATACTCATAAAGGCTTCACAGCATAAAAAAACCCTCCAGTTCCAGTCAAATCTTACAATGTCTGATGAAAGCTCTCACCATGAGGAAGAGTTGGTTGTAGCTCATTCCCTGATCATTGCCTGGCATTAAGGTTTGTGAGAAATCAATTATAATCACTATTAAATGGAAGGGGGGGGGGAATCATCAATATGGTAGTGGCCTTGACAGAAAAGTGTGTTAAGGGCACAAATGCTAAATATAATTTCATCCAGATAACTCTCCTGTGATCTGTATAAATGTGGGGAGCTGAAAGAGAAAGGAAAGCAATCACTGAATGAAAGTCTACAGTGATGAATAGAAATTAAGTTTATTTAACAATACCTGACATGGCATCATCACTGCAATGAAAGTCTTGTCCATAACTGAAGAGAAAGATCACTGGAAGCCATGCAGTCATTCTGCAAATAAAGCAAATAACCCAACAATTGTAATGTCCATCATCAAACATCAAATGGCAGGGTTTAAAGCCTCCATTTGGCCACTTAAACTTGCACTTTTGTTTTCTAAAGCTTTACTAAAACAGAGGTTTTTTTGTTCTATATCTACAGTCACATATCAACTCCTGCTAAATAAAAAGGGCCACAAAACTACAAACCAACTGCATCCTTTTCCCTCTCCCCACTCCCTCCTCACCCCCTGTCTCATGTTCTATTTGCTGTAAAGTTTCTTCATAGACACCAGGCTGTAAACTTCTGCCCTGGAACTCTTACAGTGAAATCCACATAATTTCACTGCTAAATTCTGGTTCATTTCATCCTACTCTTTATAAAACCTCTAAGAAATGTACACCTGACAATAACTCCCCAACACAAAACTATGCCATGTGCCAACCATGGGATCACTAGTAAGATAAATCAGGTTATTTTAATATCCATCTTCCATCTTTGCTGTTATTACACTATAAATTGGAAGTCTTGAACTCAAGAATGCACCTTCAGAAGAACACAGTGACAACCAAGGAATTCTAAAGGAATAAGGGAATGGCTTTATGTCACTCCACATTTTATTTCCAACAGACTTTTCTGAAATGTTGCTGGATGTTTTGCTGCTGTGGTTTTTTGGTTTTGGTTTTAGATTTCAAACTCCTTATACAGATTATGAACTGAGCAACCAGATTAAAAACCAAAGTCACATATTTTAAGGAACACTAAGTTCTCCTGTATGGACCAAGAGATTTTATAGAAAGCCTAGATAATAACTGTGATTCCTTTTTCTGCCACACTGTTTGCCCTTCCCTTGGTTGATGTAATACTTCACATACACAGAGCTCCCTCCCAGACTAAGCTCCCCACTTTTCAAAACTTTTTCTCTGAAATGAAATTAATTTATAGCAACCCAAAGGTACTTTCTCATGCTCTTAAAATGACAGAAAAACTTCCCTCAGTTGTGCCTCTACACTCTTATGTACACTCTTGATGTTGTAGTTTGAGATAAAATTTCACATGCAGAAAGACCACCCTCCAAAAAGGGCAATTTAACTGCAAGTAGCAACACTTGCAGTGCCAAACAGCTCCTAAGGAAAGCAGGACTGATCCAACAGATCCTTCTGTCTGAATTCTGGCTCTTGAACAATGAGGATCTTAAAGGACTAACTTTCACAAGCTCCTCCTGCACAAAGAAACAACAAAATATTTCTGTGCTCGTTTGAATCTCAAAATGGAGAAGTGTTTGGTTTTATTCTACAAATGAAAACACCCTGGGTGTGTGAGAACCACTGGGGCAGGTTAAATGTCTGTGCAAGCAGAGGTACCTGCAGTCCAAGCCAGAGGGGAGGACACAGGAGAGAGATGCCCTCAGGATGTAGAGCCAGACCTGGAGCACTGGGTTTGTTTGAGTTTCTTTCCAACCACCTGGATCTCATCTCCATACACAGGAATTGTTTCCTTCACCCTTGACGGGACATAAATTAGGAAATGCTGCAAACACACATTGAAGTCAAACAGTTGCCCAGATTTTCATTCCAAAGGACATTTTGAAGCCATTCTCCCTCACCAAATACCAGCATATGCTTCTGAAGTGCTCCTGCAATCAAATTTATGTGGCCACAGTCACGAGGCATCGTGCTGCCCACAGTGCTGGCATCGGCTCCTCACTGGGAAGGCTGGGATCAGAACTCCCTTGCTGCAATGTTCTCTCTCCAGGGTGTATCATTTTGGCTCTCACTCCTACTGAAAATTACGAGGCAGTCTAAAAACACCCTCCACTCCTGCTTGCTGGATGAGGATCTCTCACACCAGCCCTCCTTCCAGACAGAAAAGCAGCATTAATTCAATAAGCAGATGAAACCAAAATTCCTGGTTTCTTCTCAGTAAATACTGATTTTTAATCAACCTTAAAAATGGAATTACTTTTAACACATCTATTAAAAGCAATGAATTAGCAGAATAAAAATGAATGTTATAATTTTTTGTTTACAAGCCCTACTGAAAAGCAGTAAATCTTGACAAGTTATTGTGTCTCAACATACAGAGCTGGTGGCCTTAACCTTGCAATGTCTGTCACGGCCGTGCTGGCAGAACCACCATCTCCAGGAGTTTGTGACACCTTGTATTTAACTCCATCAACTGGTCAGTGCAGCATGGACAGTCGTTTGAGGTTTAAAATTAACTAATGTTTCACTTTCCCAGGACACAATTAGCTTGATTAAATAAAGGTATTCATATTCATAATTTTACTCTAAAAGGCAGGAATAAGACCAGCCATTTACATACTTTCAGACCAATCTCTATGCCACTGAAATTCTGAAAATGGCTCATGTGAGCTTGAATTAAACTTCTATTTCCCCATCATCTCTGTTTAGGAGAGATTCTGTTTTCATATGTTGCAGAACTATGCGCCTATAATTAGTTTAAAATCTTACATAAATGGGCTTAATTTCAGAGTCTCATGAGAAAACAAGAGCACGTTATTTACCTCATTCAGCAGTAAATGGAGGTAAGCACAGATTCTAGTTACAGATTCCATAAAAAACAAGACTCATTTACAACAGGCAATTTCTCTTGTTTTTTTGTGCCAAGCATCAGTGTGGAGAGGACCTGCTAAAATCACAGCAATGATGGGCAGAGATCCCCCCAAATTTAAGTTGAATCATACTTGCCTGATTGAAAAATTAGCCATACTATCCAAATTAAATAAAAAGAGGGGGCCAAGGGGAAGAAGTAGATGAAAAAATTGTTAAGACAGTATCCATTTGGGAACAGAAAATTGTATTTCTTTAGAAACAAAGTGATTTAGTGCTGCAGATTTAACCCGGGAGGGGGGGGGAGTTATGCAGGATTTAGAATAAACATGAATCTTTGAGTGGGAGGAAAAGATGTGAGGCCTCAACAGCTCAAGGAACTGTGACCCATCAACTCCTGCACTTGCTGAGCTGCTCCAGGGCCGCACCCTGCTCTGCCCACATTGATCAAACTGTGCAAGGCCAGCAGAATGCAGCAAACACAAACCAGGATTCATCCTGATCCAGTGCAAAGTCCCTACTGAGCCCATGTTGCAAGGAATAAGGCCCCACCTCAGCAAGACAACTCTGTAACTTTGTGCTTATACAACGTATAAACACATCAAATTAATTCTTTCACGGTGACACAGCTGCTGCCTCAGCAACATGGACACCTTTTCAATACCAGAATTTGGAATAATAGGTTCATCTTCAACCCCTGGTTTTCAAACACAGCCATATTGCAAATACCATCAACTTCTGGAATATTTAATTACCCTCACATTGACCCATAAAGTTCCTAGAACACCAAGGTTCAACTTCAACCATATCAGCACAAGAAATGAAAAAGGTGATTCCAAATTTGACTCATAGGCAGGGAGTGTTTTTGAGAATGTTACAAATGGCAGAATAAAGATCTCAGAGACCCAGGTCTGCTCCACTTTTCACCCAGTTCTCCAGAGGAGCACGTTCAGAACAAGCCCAGAACATGTGAAGATTTTACCACACTTCATATGTGCCCACTCAGATGGTCTTTTCAATTATAGTTATCTCAACCCAATACAGTTATTTCACAAAAAGAAATGAAGCAAAGCTCCACATGGAAAAAAACCCGGTCACTTTGCTGGGAACTTAAATGTCTAAACCTTTGCTTTTTCTAATCTAAGTTCACTATTTTCCTGTTGAACAGTTTAGTTTTCATTTCTATCATTGTATTGCAGATGGATTGCAGGCTTGGATAACAACATAAACCTGGTTAATCAACTTTCATGTCATATTTATGCTGCAACGGGGAGGTTTTACTGTGGTCTGCACTTTACCAGTGCAACCATGGAATACAGCCAGAGGTTTATGTACCCTTAAAATTGCAAGCTGCAACCCCCTCTGCCACCAGTGACTCTGAGTCTGCTACTGACAACAATCTCTGGGCTTTGCCAAATACAGATTCAGTTACATTTAATTAAACCAACAAAACCCACCACCAGAATCAACCCCAGCCCTCCATCAGGAAACTTACCAGTTCTCAGACCTCATGGTTTCCTTGTGACAGAGAAACCAGTTAAAAGTCAATAAACTTGTATTTCCTAATTAATTTGTTTTGGTACCACTACCTCATTCTTAATGCAAGATTTGGGCAGAATAAAGAAACCCCTTTGAGAGAAATTCCATGTAACTGTAACTGAGATATTTTCATTGTGCTGCTTTAGTTTTACTGGAGTTATTTTCCCCAGAAAGCTGAAGGACTTGCATGGAAAAAACCCAAAACCTGTCAAAAGCTGGTATGGCATTCTGTGTTCCCTAAATCACTTGTGGACATTTATGGCAGCAGTAAGTCAGTAATTAAAAATCAAATTCTATGGCTGTTCAGAAAAGTCAGGACTCTGATAGCAGATGACAATTAACAGCAAATATTTGAACCTCACCAATTACACAGAGCTTGCAATTAACATTATTACTCATAAATTATAATGTATAATGCATTTTGCCTGACATGACCAAGAGGAAGAAGAATGGAAAATGAGTCATGTCTCAGCAACTGGCTTTGCTGAGCAAACTGGAACAAGGACTGGAGCCAGCCCAGTTCACCCTCTCCATAGGGACAACACCAGTGGCCTTTGGCCAGAGCAATCCAATACAGGGGGTTGGTTTAGTTTGTTGGAGTCTTTGTGTGGTTTTGTGTGCTTCGGATGTTTGTTAGTTTGCGATTTTTTTTACGATGCAGGTGAGCACAAATCAAGATCCTATGGAGATTATATGTGGTATAATTTAGATTAATAACAGTAAATTATTTGAAGGTTTAATGCAATACAACATTGTTTGTCATAACCTTGAAATACAGAGGCAATTGGCATCTGTCACAGCAGGCCCAGCAGAATTTTCTCCCAGGAAGAAGCATTTTCCCTTTCCCAGTGATAAAAATAAAACTACAATCTTATTTAGAGGCTGAAAACAGTTGTAACATGGGAGGCTAGAAATTCATCAGCAAAGCAGGACTAAGCATTATCTGCAGTCCTGGATTAGTTTGGTTTGAAGGAGAATGGGGAGGCACAAACCCCCTGTAACCTTGGGGTGGGGGGGTCACTGGAATTGGCTCAACATTTGGACACATTCCAGTGGCTGCAGCAGCAGTGCTTTGTCAGAGTAAACTGAAGGGACTGGAGAAAAGATTTTCTCGGGCAATTATAAAAAACCTTTTAATCACGCGGCTCTCAATGTTGAGAGGAGCACATTGTTACCTACAAATTGCTTAAACCCCTTCCTACAAGAGCAGTCCCTGACATTTCTCTTTTCTGTTTTTTGCCTTCCTCCATCAATCTCTTACATTGTACTTTTTAAATCAACTGAGGCCAGGTTACAGTGTCTCCATAGCTCATCTGAAACTTGTAACATTTTATTGTCACAACAAATTTTGGCCTTTCAGCTTTCTAGGAAGATGCACCTGTTTATACCAAAACAGTTATTTTCATAACTGAACTATTTTTATTATGTTATCCTTCAGTTAATGCTTTTAAAGTGCAATTCGATTGTCAATAAAGCCTTTAAAAATCTTTAATTTTTTTTTAATTATTCTTTTAGAATAACATCCACTCTAAGTAATAAAACTGCTTTAAATTTAGTTCCAGCTCCTTTCTGAGGTGCCCACCTTGTTCCAGGCACTCAGGTTGACATGATATTTGTAACTGCTACACTGCAGTCAATTTTGGGACAGTAAGGCAAGGTCTAAATCCTGTGACAGAAGCAATAGCTACAGAAAGCTTCACCAGGATGAAAGTAGAGTTCATTTAATCAAGGAGAAAGGCCTGCTTTGCCAAAATGTTCCATTGAGCCAAAAGGTGATTTGCTCAAAACACCCAGGCCAGGACACCGTGGATGTTGGGCTGAAGGCACAACCCTGACCCCCTACTTGAACAGTGATCTCAGAGGAAGGGACACAAATCCCCATAACAATCAGTGAAAATACTCCACTTCAGCATGTTTTTGTGATTAGTTAATGACCAAACCAAGAACATTAATCATGCATTTATGATTAAAACAAAACATGCTTTTGTCACAGTCCTAGTGATGATGTGAACACCCATTGCACACCAAGCAGCACCTTTGTTTCAGAGTATGAAGCCACACTAAGCCAGCTCCAAACAGGAACAAGACCGAGAAACATTTCCTCAAGTCTCTTACCCTCCTCACCAGTCACCTTGTCCTGTTCTGCTCTATCACTGTCTGTCTTGCTTGTCTTTTTTCCCCCAGTTGCTGCTCCACCCTCCTTCCACATCTTTTAGAATTGCAAGCATGTTATTCCCACATCATCCCAGGAGCTGAGCAGGGCTCTCTCTCCTCTGTCATCAGCTGAGGCAGTCAGCTCCTTGCACCAAAGAACCTAAATTTGTGCAAACCCAGCACAGAACTCTCATCTTTGTGACAACCTAAAGGTTATTAGCGCACACTTACTAAATTTAGCAGCATAATTGTGGTTCAGTAAGGATTCACCTTCAACTCCAAAAATAAATTCATTTGATGCATCTTATCCTTGTCTTTAAAATGAAAAAGATGCCCTGCATGCGCCTTTTGGAGGGCTTTTTGCTCAGTGTTCAACAACAGGGAGCTGGTGAGAGATTTCCAATTCCAGGCCAACGATATTTCCAGGACTGGGTCTGCAGAATTGTCAGCTTTTGATACAGAAAGCCTTTCTTGCTGTCTGCTTTCATTTTTTACTGACCCATTAAGCCTAAGAAATTCTATTAGAAATAACAGGAAAGCCTGCCTTGCAAAGCCCTGTTCTCTTATGCTCCAACATCCTCATTTCTACAATGGCCTCATTGCATCATTTCATCCCAAATTCTTTACAACCTTCCTGCAACACGAATTCTCTGTCCTCTGGAAGTGAAACTTCTGGATTTAACCAATATTGAAGGGAACAGGTTCCATCATGGCTTGATGAAGACTGGGAAATGCTATTTTAAAGCTTTCAGCCATGGAGTGTGGCTGCTGCTCAGCTTTCAACCAGGAGCAGGTCACTAACCCTGGTGCCACACAGGTGGGATTGTTACAACTGATAAATGACTAAAAAACCCACAATCAACAAAGAGAAACCAGAAGCCCTGCCTACAAGGCTCAGTGGACTAAGCATTCTTCTGTTTAAAGTCTCTTTTCTAGAACTGGACCAATGAAGATACATTTTCAGGGTTGTGTATATTTTAAACTCTCATTGCTTTTGCCTTTTCTTCACTCTTTTTATTTTATTATTATTAGTTCTGGTGACATATTTCTTTAATCATAAAGAATATAATATACTGAGAGTACCTGAATGGTAAAGGAGAGTTACAGAGCTTACTAAATCACACCTACATCTAAGGAAGTCTTGATTTTGTAACATGAAAAAAAAATTATGCTGTAATTTTACAAGGGTTTTCCCTGTGATCCTTATTCAACCTTGCAGCATATAACTCAATTCACCAACAAATTAAAACCTTAACTCATACCCAGGCTCCATTACAATAACTATTTTTAATACCTGGATACACAGTATTAGGGGTTGTTTCTCCTCTTCCTGCCTGAGAAAAGGTTTCATCCTGAAAAACAGCCATAAACCCAGGAAATTTCAGGTTTTCGAAGTGTGTTCTTTGGGCAACATTATATTAAGGCAAACAAACACTACAGGTACAGTTTCTTAAAATGTCCCCTCAAGTCTCCATGCCAAAGTTTTCCACTGAAATCACAGGAATTCTGCCACAGCTTCAGACCAGGCTGAGGACTGAACTTTTCCGTGGCAGCAAACACAGTCCAGGAGCATAAACGTGGTGCTGATTTCATTTCTCTGGGCATCAAAGCCACTCCAGCTCAGTGTCTGGGATGGGGCTCGGATGCACAGTCACAGAGCCTGATGAACATGGATACCTGGATAATCAGCTTCAGCAGCTCATGGCAGGAGCAAAAAAATGAGAACCAGAAAATAATGTAGTCCTCCCTGGTGCTGAGGACTGGGGGGTTTAGAACATGGGGGAATTCATAATTAAACATCTCCTAAGTAGGAGAATTAGTTGCTTTAGAGCAAAGGGGCTGTCGTGGGAATAAACAAAAAACAGCAACATGAGATACTTAGACGCCTCTTAAAATTCCCTATCCCTCCAGAAGGTAAATAATTTATTGGGAAGGCAACAAAGGAATCATTTTCCAAAAAAAGAGTCATAACTTTGTCAAAATGTTTTTGCCAAACAACAGTGATAATAATGCAAGTATTGACTGTCTTTTATTAACAACTCAGGATAAGTGCAGAGTGCATAACATTCATATCAACTTCCAACATCCCCCCAGCTGTAAGGCAGAGTTCACTGGACTATGCAGTTGCTTGAGTAGTTGGTTCTCAGGTTTTGATGTTGAATATTCTGCTATTTCTCTAATGGAAATGCTCTCCTTTTTGTCTCACATTTCTAACTGATCCACAAGTCTTTTCATCACTCAAACCAACTGCAAATGGGCCAGAGCAGAGCCAGAGCCACACTCTGACACACCTACCCAAAGCAGCTCTTCCTGTTGTGATGTCAATAGTAATAAACCAAAGAATTTCAACTATTTATAACCACTCATTATCTAAAACAGTTCCAATAAAAGTGATGCTGCTTAAATCATTGAGGTATTTAGAATACATTTCACTAACACTATTGAACCTGTCCCTAAGTTATTTTACCATGTTTATAGTCCTTCCCTCGACATCAGTGTCACTGACAGGCATTAACCATGTGGTTAGTTTTCTAAGACCACAAAGCTTTTAATTGTAGCTATTTATTGCCATCTCCTTCTCTTCAGCCTGGGTTCATCTTCGATTGAGAACCTCACAGAGCCCTTGAGAAATATCATGTAAGGTCACTGCTCTCTGCAAGTCCGGGCGCTGTGTTTTACAAGTTCAGAATACAGGTTTGGGCTGGGTTTTCCTGCTTTTTCCCTGCTTCTGTCTGCTGTTTGATCTTGTATGCTATGGATATCCCAGCCTCCAACTCCCTTGGAACAATCAGCCTGGGATAATCCAAGCTATCCTTCCATTAACTGTCCCTGACATGGTTCAGAGGGAACAAGCCAGGATTTCTTTCACCCTTTTAAGCAACCAACTCAACTAGAAAAGAAAATCACAGTACAAACCTTTGCTTCATTGCAAAGTGATGAAACTTTCCAGAGGATTACAGCCAGAGAGTCTATAATAACTCTGCCATTATTGCTGCCAGGATTTCATTCCATTGTTTTCCTCCTGGTGTGATGTACAATCCACAGTAGTGGGACTATGTTGAATGAAACATCCACTCAGAGCTGAGTCTCCATAAAGCCAGTTGTCACTTTTAGCTCTCCTTGCCCATGTCCTGTGTTTTTGTCATCCATCTGTCCAGCTAACAAGAAAAGTTGCATTGGGAAAGGAATAAAATCCTTTTTAGGATTTAAGCTGCCATTAAGTAATAGAAATGAGTAGTCAATCTTCCACTGAAGTGTAAAGGCCCACATTCCATATTCTTACAGAAACGCTTCTGAACCTGCCCCTAAAGCACAGCATCAGCCACACCTGATTAGATATCAAAAGACACTTCCAGTGAGCCTTCAATTATCCCAAAATTCTCTACAAGCCATCTCTTCTCAGCATCAAGCAGAAGAATGTCATGGAGAGAGACACACAGGTTTGAGACACTTAGTTTAGGAAAAACAAATAAAAAATTAACATGGCCACACATAAGTTGAGTCAGGATTCAGATGTGAAAAGGATGAACTTGTAAGCACTTGCCAGACAATTGTGATATTGAGTATTTTGGTTTTGTAGGGTTCCAATGTTGCTAAAGGTTTAATAGAAGGACACAATGCCTGCTGCTTCTGTTTGTGACTCAACAGAAAATGCTCATTGCTCTGACAGAACGAGCCTTTCCAGACACCGATGTTGATCATCCCTCACACTCACACCTTGTGGGAGGGAAATTCTCTACACATGGTGTGGAGTGAGGCTGCAGTTCAGCCAGGAACTGAGGAATACAGTGTGTCTGCTACCAGGTCACACACAGTACTCCCTCAGGTACAGTGTTCTAAGTGCGGACTCTCCTCTGGCTCAGGTCACTCTTGACAGCGAGATTCACAGCCCTGTACAAACCTAAACTGCAGGGTCCTTCCAGAGAAACCAGGGAGCTTTGCATGACCCCCAAGTCTAGCCTCTTCTTGGGAAGGAGCTGAAATTTAAGACATTTAAGTGCCCTGCAAAACATAATCCACAAACTTTCTCCTAACTCCACCCTGTGTGTCTTTACAAATGATGCTACAACAACAGGCTGTGGTGACTCCAAGGATGTTTCACCTCCCAAAGGGAGCAGGGCAGAGCAGACACAAGGGCTGCTTTTTCAGCAGCATTCCATCACAAACTCCTTCATTTCCAATCTGCCTTAAGCACAGAAGTGGAGTCTCTCTGCCTACTCTATGCTCAGGTTATGAATAATTGCTTAATATTTTTCTTTCACCTCTCTCTTTAGGAGATACAGTAGTGGGAGGAGGTAAGGGAATCCTATTTTCACCAGCAGAAAATGATTTTAAGTTGTATCACTGAGGTTCAACCACATGAATTTAATTTTATAAATATTTTGATTGTGAGACTGTATCCTGCACATTCCTGTTCTCAAAAACCAACAACAGGTAGAGGGCTGAAGGGCTTCAAAACCCAAGTTTTGCTGTGGCATGGCATCAATTCTCTTACCCCTGTAAGAAAAAAAAACACACTAGAACTTGGAGAACACTTTTTTTTTCTCCATTGTTTCCCCCTTAGCTGAAGAGCTTCCATGGACAAGAAACCTTAAAACAGATGCTGTAAAAAAGATGCATCTTGGTGTGTGTTCGTAGCTCCATAACTGAGCACAGATTCTCTGTTACCCTGATTGTTGATGATCATGGCAGGGCTGAGCACACTAAATACACTGCTCAGGAAGCTCTGCTTGGCAGCCAACATTTGCTGATAAGCACAGTAAGAATCTCTGTATGTGGAAAAAAGAGTCATAAAAAGGGGCTCTAAGTCCCAATACCAGAACTATAAAGAATGTACCTAATTTGTTTCAAAGGGATTTGTCTTCTGAATAAAGTCTAAACCATCTAGCTCTACAGAACTTCTAAATTACTTGGAATCTGATCAGTAAATAATGTAAATAACCAAACCTCTGCTCAATATTTTCTTATTGTTTTTGTACATATATGGGATTCATTAGGGAATTTCTTTATTCTGAAGACTGTTCAGCATCCTAGAGGATTTTAAAAGTGCTTCTCCCTAAAAAACCCCAACACTTTAGTATGAAATTATCAGCATTTTCGGAATTAGTTCTTCTGGTTATAGTATCTATATATTACAGAAGTATTGGCTTTATGTTCCTATGAAATGCATACAACTGGGCATGCATGAAAAAATCATGCCATAATTCCCCCCACTGCCAAAGCCATGAGCCAATGCATTTGCTAATTTGGGTATCTGCAAGCAGAAAGTGATCCTAAAATACCTGCAAACTGCTTTTAGGAGCACCTATTTGCCCAGACCTTCGTGTTTGGTAACAGGAGTCTCATTTATTACAGAACCATATTGACACTGCCATGTAACTCACGTGGCACCCTTGATAATTCTGTAACAGAAATCAGCTGCTCTGATTTCCTGTAGAGGACATGATTCATTCTGGACCAAAACCAACTGAAATACTTTCTGGCTTCAGTTAAAAGTTGGGGATTTCTGGCAAAAGATGTTAAAACTGATTAGTTTTACTGCACTTCTAACCCTTCTTCTCCAATCAAAAGCACTGAAAATTCAAGATACCACCTACAGACCTGATTAAATCGAATTAAAAAGTAAGACCATCATCAGTGGAGCTCTAACAGCAACGTTTATGTTCCACTGAAGGTCCCAATGATAGGTGGACTCCTGTAGGTGGCAAAACATACACTACAAAATGTAGAGAGGTTCCTTCAGCCAGCCAAAAGCAAAAAGACAAAATGTAATCACTTGGCAGGGAACACACTTCACTTTTACCTTATGGTACAGAATGTTATTAAAAATGTTTTAAGAATCATGTTCACCAGATTGCTTTTAAAAGCAAACCACAGAGAAGCATAAAAGCTTTACATTTTTACACTTAGTCAACATTTAGGATCTCACACCCCCACACGTGTAAACTCATATCCAAAACTCTTCCCTGATCAAAATCCAGTTTAAAACTTGGGACCTCCTCCTCCAAACATGGAAGGAGCCCTGAACCCCTCCAAATATGCCCCTGGCCACGCAGGGTAAGTGAGAAGCTTTGCAAGTGGACCAGCCTCTTTACCATGTCACAGATATGAAAACAAAGACAACAAAAGGTCTTGCTGGAGAACAAGATTCGCAGAAGAAAAAGAATCAAGAGGTAGAGACCTACCAGCAAAGCCATCTCTCTCTTACACTGATTGCTGGCTTCGCTTTTATTCCTCGTTGCTAAAACTGTTCTCACCCCAAATAAACTCGTTCCACTGCTCCAGGTTTCTACAGAAAGGTCCATGTGCAATCCAAACCTCCCAAGGTGTCATCAGCTAAGGACTAACCCCAACAAACTGCAAAGAGCTGCTACACATTGCAAAAATTATTTGTTTCTTAAAATGTAAAAACTAAGAAACTGGAAAGTTCAATGTCCCTTTTGCTTGATTAAATAATACATCATTTTATTTTTGTCAACATTTATGCTTCTTTTTGGCATCAAAGGGAATCAAAATCCAGGGGTTTCTAGGAGGAGATTTCTGTTCTCACACAAGCATCAGTGCAGCCCCAGGTTCCAGCTGAAGCCTGCTGCTTTTATTTTTCACATTTGATTAAGAAATAAATACAATATTTTCCCTATTTGCAGTTGGCAAATCTCTTCTGAGACGTGGAGCCATTCTGATGCAAAAAGGAAACAAAAGCACTGTAAGTTTATTGTAAACAGACTCTGATTTGTGAATTCTCTCAGGTTTTAGAACTGTAATTTAACCCTCTGGACTCCCTAAACTTCTAAGACGATCACATAATTTGACAGAGATACTCATCAATCTTTACAGTCTTCACTTCAACATATTCATTGGGCTGTTTAAATATAGCCCAGCTGAAAAACTAAATTCTGGGTTTAGTAACAATTAAGTAATGTTTTAGATTTTTAAACTGTTTATAGATGTTTAAAACACTACTTATAGATGTTTCAGAAGTATTTGAAATCTTTTAAATACAACTGATACAGATAAAATTGTATCTTCTTACATAAAATAAGTCCAAAGGCATCTTCTTTTGCATCTTCTCTACTTTACAAATGCTCGGGATGCTTCTGGGTTTGATTAAACAGCAAAAGTGTCCAAGGAAGCATTTGGATTTGCCCTCATTTTTGAGTTTCACAAAATTGTAATTCCACCTTTAAAAGGTGTCAGTATCATCTAAACTGTTATTTAGAACACCTTTAAGAAACCTTTCATGGCAAACTCATATATTGTTTAAGTCCACTGTTCACGAATTAGGTTTGGGGGTGGCCTGCCCTGTCAAAATCCAGATTTCCTAATCTCATATGGAATCTGGATTCTACAAGAGCTTCTCAATAGAACAAACTCTTGGTAGCCATAGAGGTCTTCCCATTTCAGCCACCAAAAACCCCAATACATTTTTAAGAATGACAAAAACTGGTCTTGAAAATAGGTATCAAAGCACTTCAGACAGAAACCCGCCGGTGTTCTGTATTGGTGAAGGTGAATCAGAGCAGGACTTTGGTGTCAACTACACCAAGAAGAGAGAGCCTGGATTCTCCAAACCTTCCATGAACAGTGCTTAGATGATGGCATTCCATTATGATTCCTGTGTCACAGACTGAAGGCCACTGACAAGCTTTAAGTGCTTTAATTTCTGGCTTAATTTACACAACTGGATTTGGAGCACGGGATGAACACCCCTCAGCTGGGTGTAATAATATGTTATCACTGCATCTTCTCTGCCTAAACAAAACACAACTGTTTGGTGCCACAACTGCCCAGCACCTCAAGGGGACACTCATTTAGTGTTGGTGACTGGCCATGAATGATCTGACAGGAAAATGCCTCAGTCTGATGTCATAAAAAAAGATGAAGTGCAACTCTTCTATGGTATAATTGATAAACTCTTTGCATTATATTATACATATCTGAATTTAGGCCAGTTTTGAAGTCTCATTTGAAGGTTTCATCTATATGAAAGAGGAAAAGAAAACAGTCAAAAAACCCCCAAAGCAACACTGTCAAAAAACTTTAATTATTGATTTTTAGCCTGTTCTTCAAAAACTAAATTAAAAAGCAGAAAGTGTTCTTGGGCCCTAAGAGCTATTAGTGCTTTGACAAGGACATTAATGTCTGTTTAAGCTATGGAGATGTGCTGGCAGCCTGCATCCATATCCTAATGACAGCCTATGCACATGTCTTAATGACTGGATACATTTCCTAATGCTGAGACAGTCTAAGACATTGTAGGAGCAGAAATGAACTAAAATTTCTCCTCCTGTATCTCATAAAAAGACCTTTGTTTATGGCACTGCAGTTGTAATTATTAGTCAGCCATGTTACTTGCCCAGAAATAACTGTATAAGAAGGAAATGAGCCCACATTTACAGAGAAGAGCTTCCAGAAGCTTTATCTTAACATTTCCTCACATCATTTGATATGCTTGGCTGGACCTCTGAGTAAAAATAAATTATCACTTGAAGTTTGAAGGTGTACTTTGGTAGTGGATTAAAATTCATGCATCTTTTCATTTGATGACTGCTCCAGGCTTTCTTTTTAGGCAGCTTCAAAAGGGGGAATTTATATGTAGGGGTTTTTTATGCTGAGCCGCCTTTTTAAGCTGGACAAATATGAGTTACAATGTGCTTCAAGGGAAACAAAAAAGGAGCACATTAAAAACTGTCAGTGGTATGAAGAAAATAACTCCTGAAATAGACATTTCCACTTTTTCAGAACAAATTCATCCGTATCACAAGCAAACTTTTTAAATATTCTTAAGTTTGCTGGGAAAGTAAGTCATCCATAGCAAAAAATCCCACCTGCTTTCAAATTTGAATATCATTTTGATAAACATCTAACTCATTATTAGGATCTAACGACTTATGAAGCCCACACAATCATCAACTTTATCAACAGAAATTTATTATTTCATTATGATTCAGCAGAATTACTGAGATACCCAATCAGAAAGTGCTTAAAACCTTCGCCTTTGCTCAGAATGTGATTCTGTGCATAATATTCAGTCATCTGTGCCCACAGAATAAAGTCTGATCAAGAGAATTGGGGCATAGTTTATACAGCTCCTGTAATCCTAATCTAGTTCAGATGTTAGTGGTGAGAATCAGTGGAGCTCCTGACCACAGGATGGGTCAGGCTGGGAGGGCCCACAGAGGGTCACTGGTCCCATCTCCTGCTCCAGCAGGGCCATCCCAGAGCACATGGCACAGGATTGTGTCCAGAGGGTTCTGGAATATCCCCAGTG
>JAWMRA010000020.1:786899-800483 GCA_035584735.1 Pseudotriccus pelzelni
CCAGGGCAGTGGGCACAGCCCCAAGGCTGCCAGAGCTCCAGGAGGGTTTGGACAACGCTCTGAGGGACAGGATGGGATTGCTGGGGTGTCTGTGCTGAGCCAGGGGTTGGACTGGATGATCCTGATGAGTCCCTTCCAATTCAGCTTATTCTAGGATTCTATGACTCTATGACTTATTTAGAAATAAGGTTCTGATTTAGGCTAAATCAAGTCAGAAATGGCATCATATATAAACAGGGTCCTCCTCAGTAACAAATCCCTTTTGGATTTGATAACATCCATGCTACCATCAGATTTTTCTCCTTGGCAATTTTTGCCTCTGTATTTACTAACCAGAAATCTGACTGAAAACATTCAGCTTGTAGGTTGGTTTGATTGTGAAGATCAGCCTTATTGCACAACCCTCAAACCCAAAATTTACTGCCATGTTTCTACCACATCCTGGTCACTCCCCACAATGAAAACAGGTTTGGAGAACAGGGCACACCTCAGTGAAATGCTGTGTGGGGAAAGATCTTTCAACATCAGCACTAACTGTAAAATTTAATTTAATTTAAATAAATACTGTTGTTCAAAAATGTTTCCAAAATCCCAGGTAAAGTATGTCAAGAATTTTTGTCCTAAAGCTCAGAGTCCATTGAATTTTTAATGACTTTTGGGCAAGAAAACTGCAGTGACCTTTGCAAGACCATATGAGGAATCTACACACCAATTTCTCATTAAACTGAATCACTTAGACAAGAACTGCTTGTCTAAATATCCCTGTTGACTTTTAAAATCCCTCATATTTTCTTAACTCTATCTGAAATAAGCCTTTATTAAGGCATTCATTTAATTTGAGGGACTAATACTTGGTAAGCACACACCTAAATGCTCTGAAGGTTGGAAACACATTTCATGAATTTCAAGAATAATTGTATTTATCCGCTTAGTCAGTGCAATAGAACAGGCCTGCTCCATGCTTGTGTCTCCTGACAGCACAAGGGGTGCATCAGTAATACAGAAAAAGCAAAATAAAAATGAATCAGCAAACACCTCCCCATCCAATAAGACTGCAAGGGATAAACACTTACAGGGGACAGCCACTTAAAACTCTGGACTGGGCAGACAAAACCAACGCCAAGTTCTGCTGAGATGCACCTGCTCTCCACTCCCCTCCTGGGCACAGCATTCCCTGTCCCACTTCAGCCCTTCCAAGATTCTCCACATATTTCTGCATTTTTCTTGACTGAGTGGCCTGACGAACAGAATGACTTTTCCACCAGTCTCATGCCCTTGAATACACACACAAACACAGTTCTGTTCATCTGTCACCTTCTCTCAGCTGCTCTTAACTCCCGCAAAAACTGCCCTAATGACCATCAGTGAACTCTTTGGTAACAGACACTCCAACCCACCTAATTTCAGCCTGATGACCAATGACAGCATATCACAACATGCTAATAAAGCTGCTTGCTTCTGTTTTCTGTATTTTCTACTCTTATTGGCATATTCCTAATTTTTTGGATCACTTTAAAACCAACAAAATTACATCTTGGAATACAGAGGTACGGACCTCTTTCCTCTCACAACACCCGAGGACATTGACTTATGCTCTTATTTTGATAGCTACTGAAATGAAAGTTGTTTTGTTTAGGGGTTTTATTTCTTTTGTTTGTCTGTTTTTCAAAGCAAATACATATTTATGGTGTAACAGGACTCCTGAAAATAAACTCCTGGATCACAGCACCACCTTATCCACCCATCTTTACCAGCGAGGCTCCTGAAATAACAACATATTGACTTTACTTCTCACCTATGACAAATTCAAACCTAAGTCTCCTGGAGTGAAAGATTAGGAAGTTAATCCACTTTGAAACCTTTCTGCAAGACATTAATGCTTTAAAAAACAAACGTGATGAATTAATATTATTCAGGTCAGATAAAATCAGAGTCCTAAGAAGAGCCAGCCAGTTTTCAGTTCCAACAGTGTATGACAAAACCAAACCATGAAATAGAGGACCAAAATCTAAATCATAGTGAGAATTCAAACACTCATGTTATGACTAGTTCAAGGAGATATTATGACTTCATAATTGCTTTAATACTAAAATACAGGTTTCAGTAAATTTATTCATAATCTACTATAGGATGTTTTGGAAGAGACAGCTCTGATCTGATACCAGAGCTGCTTTCAATATCTTTCCTTAATGTTTTTTTAGTAATTTGTAGCCTCTTCTACATGTGTGTGCGTTCCTACATATCTGTGTATGTATATAATGATACACACACACATAAATGCCTTTGCCACGGTTAAATCCAGGGTATATACATATATGTATTCACACATATGAACACACAGCCTTCTGAACACCTCCAAGTGCTGTATTCAACACCTTGAGCTCATATTTCAGGCTCTATTGAATTTATGCATTTTTTAAGTGAAATTGCCTATGCAATACTGTTCAAGTGGTTGTCATTAATTATACACTTGTATTTATGTCATAATTTAGTGTGCACTTGAGAACAGTAATTCAGATTCACTTAGATTTAGTTGCACAGCTAAAGGGAATGAGACTAATTGGTGTAATAAAAGGCTGACACTTTGACTGGGCAAGATGGGAACTCCTAAAACACATATAACCAGAAAACATCTCCAGAGGATATCAGGAAAGGCTGAATACATGGAAACTGTCCAAAAACATAAAACAGTTTGCCCCGTTATTGGGGCAAATTACTCGGTTCTACTGAAGATTTAGGCATTCTCCATGCTTTTACACATATTTGAGATGTCCAGTAGAGATTTAAGATGTACAGGACATAGGAGCCACTGCTATGCTTCCTGTGGCTTCCTGAAGGAAGAAGATAAAACAGGGAAATAAACAGGCAGGAGTTCCTGAAGAACAGACAAAAGAACCATAGAATATCCTGGGCTGGAAGGGACCCATCAGGATTGTCAAGTCCAACTTATTCAGGAACCCCAAGAACCAGAGCATGTACCAGAAATATAAGACAAAGCTTTTCCTTCCATTAAATTTGAAACCATGTTGCACTGAAACTGCATATATTTCATTAAACAGTAAAAAATTAAGCAGCCAAAAAGCCCAACCCAAAGTTTAACTCCAAGAAGAGATGCCTCTCTAGGCAGTAGAGAGCCTTGTGAATGCAGAAGGTATGATGGGTTACAAACTGTCACTGTAAAAGCCAAATTCTCAGTGGTCACAGGCTCCCAGTTCCTCACAAGGCTTTGCAGATTTGTGCAGAGAGGGACCAGCACCAGGAATTTTCCCATTTAGATCCCAACACACACCAGCAGGCTCCGAGGTGTCCCAGTTGTTCCCCAGCAGGGCTGGGCAGTGGCACTGTCTGTAGCAGGGAGTTCATCCCTGCTCTCCATTTGCCTGAGAATCCTGAGGAGTGTAAAAAGATTAAAGAGTAGCATAGGACTCGTTATGGTTTGTGAAATGTGGGAGTGTCATGAACACCGAGGCATTTGCTTTGTAGCTTGATGGACACACTATAACAGTATAGAAACAGATATGTCACTGGTTTTAATTTTGTAGATAAAATTATAAAGAACTGCAGAGCTGTGAAAAGACTTCTTCCAAATATTTCCTTTGTTTTCCTTGTTTCTATCATACACACTGCCCTAGAAACTTCAGGTGACTTCCTCGGCTCAAGTAAATCCAGAGAGCTCTGTTCTCTTTGAATTTCAAATCATCGACCAAGACTTAGTTTCAGTCAGAAGCTGACAGGCAAAACCAACCCCTCATGGATATGTTTTTATTTTAATGTTAGAGTAAAATAAAGTAAAACAATTTTTTCCTGAAAAAAGGAACTTTACAGTAGTAACTGTTTAAATTCAGCAGATAAACACAACTTGCACCAAGACAACATAAAATAGCACAAGACGCCGAACTTCCATCTGTGGGCTTAAAGTAAGTCCACAGGTAACAGCATCATCCTATGAGGAATTGCTAACAGCACAGCCCTGTTTAAGACATATTTCTAACAAAATCAAAGCTTATTGGCTCAGGCATTGTGGCAGAATGACACAGAACCCCAACCCAAGCTGAGTCACATAAATTCAGAACCAATATCTCCCCAGACCTTTTGGGTTTGCAGCTACCTCAGGAACAAACGTGTTACCAGACACGCTCCCACAGGTCTCCTGAGCTGTGAGACCCTGGCAAAACTACCACTCCCCTGCAGGTAAAAATTCATGGAGTAAAAATTAAATCTCAAATGTGGAGTCAATCCCCAATTTCTTCCCGGCAATCCAGTTTCAAAGAAAATATAAAATACAGCACTGCAGAGCACCACATGCATCCATCACATTCCTCCCTGAGACAGTTGGTTTTGATTTTGGTGAAGAAAACCCTAAATAATATAATTGTTGGCTTCAAAGTCAAAGGCCACTTTTAGACATACTTAGAAGAAATCCCTGGAATAAGTTGTCTCCAGTCAACTGACAATGTACCATTTCAGAGAAATAGTTTTAAACTGTCAGTGATCTGCTTATTACATGCCTGACTAATTCCTTGAACAGAGAGCCCCCATAACTACATAACACAAATATAAGGCAGATGATATATGGACTTTCTTGTGATAGAATCCATTTGCTGTTTTCTATAAATATGAAAATACAATTTTGTGATACCAGCAGTGGCAAAACATGCCTTAACCTCCTCGTCTGTTTGAAAATGTAAGGGCTTTTCACAGGGAGAAAAAACCTGGAGTGTGCTTTGGATGCAATGATGATCCCTACAGTGTAAATCTGATTATACATTTCTAACTCCCATTTAGGCCTTTAATATGGCAGAGATTCACTGGGAATACATGGACTGAGATTCATTTTCATTCTCCTACTGGGAGGTGTTTACTGCAGAGAAGCTCAAGTTTTTGGATTGTACATTGATATTCCCCCTAATTATTTTTTATCCCCCATGTCCTCATGAATTCCCTGTGATCTTCATCTGGGGACCACATCTAAAACCCAGTCATCTTAATCTTTTAGATCAAAGTGTGGACTGAATACACTCAAAGTCAAATTACGGGATAAACTATTTTCAAAGCTAAAGTCATAAATAATAGGCAGAGAATATGTAGCAGGGGGAAGTTACAGAGAACCTTTCAACATTACTCCTTGTTAACAAACCATCACTGAAGGTTAAGGACCACTTGTCTAGTCCACAGATACCTTTAGCCCACAGATACTTAGAGAGGGAGTGGAGATACTTGGGGATGGGTAGGGAGTAGTTAAACTTTATCTTTACCAAGTCACACGTAGCTTCAAAACAAACCTCAACATCTTGGCTTGGAAAGCCTGCCTGTTCACCCTCCAGTGGAGAAATACACTGGCAAAGCTATTTGAATGCTCAGGAAACCCTTCCCACAGCTTCATGCGCAGGAGAGGCCCAGAAAACCCAGGTAACTGCAGTTCAATGACCCCAGGTCACCTCCCCTGTGGCTCTGAACCCACATGGCCACAGAGCCCAGCCTTGACCCCAGGAGTGCAGACACTCGCTCAAACTGCTCAGCAGTCTCTCCCCTCCCCTACCAGACCACACTGTGTCCAGCAGAACTCAGGTCTGATTTGTCTGAGGCACCAAACCCACGGTGTTCACTGCCCTGAGCACTTATCCAAGATGAACATTACGAAGGTGTTACATCAGATCAACTCTCAGTCTACGTTACCTGTAGTAGAGCTACAGCATTTCTACCGGATAAAGGTTTGGTGCTGTTGCTGTCACTATTAGATCTTTACATGCTCCCAGATTCACTCCCAAAGTCACCCCATTTCAGAAGCCAATGACCATATACTAACACAGATTTCTAATTACTAGAGATGGGAAAATCATTATATTCCACCTGTAGTTCCTGACAAGGAACCACATCTGCTTAATTTCAGCTGCTCCTGTTCTCGGGTATAATAAGAGGAGCTCCCACCCCAGAAATGCTCTGCCTATTCAGTGCATGGTTGCACATGTCAAATTATCAACTGCCAATTCAGACTGCTTGAATTCATTTCATCAGTGGTAATTAATCACTTCTGTTAGCACGTGGTTGCACATCGAGTGTCTAACTGTACTTCTGCCCTCTGAGAAATTATCTGGAGAAGGATTCAGTGAAGTTTGAGGTATAGAGAAATCCAACACCGAACATTATTGATGCCCACCATTATCTGTTTGCATACACAGTTGGCAGTTGGGCAGGGGATGTTCACAGGGCAGCAGTGGATTTGTATTTTTAAACTATTTCTATTATTGATTTAACCACTTGAAGCTGCTGGAAGCAGAGTTCCTGTCACAGCTGTTAATGCAAGAGGCATTAGAGAAAATCCCTCCTGTGGAGGTGTGCAAAAATGTTCACACAAGAAATGGCCAGATTTCACTTTTCATCAGCATCATGTACAACTGAAAATCCCCATTTTCATTCTGCTCAGCTAGATAAGAAACATGAAAGGGGAAAAGTTTGGGGCTTTTTTTTCTCATTAACTTCAGTCCCTTCTAAAGACCAGGATCCTGCAGACTCCCCAAAGTGAGCAGCTTTTTTTTTTCCTCAAGTTGTTGCATTAAAGTTAATGCAGCCACTTGCAGAGCAGGGCTATTCAAAGAGAGGAAGGGGATCAGGAGTTCTGCATGATCACAAGTCCATTAACAAGATCCTTAGAACTGAAGAAAGTAGCTTTGTCAGAAGCTGGAACGGACCAGACTGTTCAAACAGCTCTTAGCCTAGGCAGAGGGCAAATTAGTTTCTCAAGTTAAATTAAAAATTACAAATAAGTGACTAACTTTCAGACAACATGAATCACAAAAAAAAAAAAAAAAATCCAGCTAGTTTTGGGTTTTGTCCTCTCTGCAGCTGAAAATTTATTCTGATTGAGGCTGGATGTGGAGTCACGGTCTAAAAGCTATTCTAGAAGTTCTACACTTGGCATGTCTCAGTTTGAATGCTTCCTCTCTTAATTATCCTAAACTAACTCCTTGTGTAGACAAGCTCTCACCAGTTTCATAAAGGAAACACTTCAAAAAGTGAAATGATTTTCAAATTCATTGATGAGCATTATGTCCTTCACTTCTTTTTCATGTTGTGCATTTCTATTCTACGTGATTGTTTCATTGATTCAAACAAAAATTTGCACATTATTGCCATGAATCAACTTCATTCATTGCCTTCACAATGCTGCCCTTCAATTCTGTAAGCACTTGAAAATGAAAATAATCCAAAATATAAGCAATAGGCCCAAAAAAATAGAAAAACAAGCACACACCACTGTCACTACCCAAATCAAAACATACTTCGCTCATGCAAAGTAAGAAAGCAAAATAACACTCGTTGTACTCTTCCAGTGCCTGAAGGGCCAAAACGAAAGCCAGAGCAGGATTATTTCCAAGGGCCTGGAGTGACAGGACAGGAGGAATGGCCTCAAACTGACTGAGGGCAGGGTTAGATGGGATATTGGGGAGGAATTCTTCCTTGTGAGGGTGGGGAGTCCCTGGCACAGGTTGCCCAGAGAAGCTGTGGCTGCCCCTGGATCCCTGGAAGTGTCCAAGGTCAGGTTGGATGGGGCTTGGAGCAACCTGGGCTAGTGGAAGTTGTCCCTGCAGGGGGTGGAATGAGATGATTTTTAAGGTCCCTCCCATCCCAAACTGCTCTGAGGATCTATGATTCTGTGGAATAAGGCCCAGGGTGCAGCAGGAGGGGAGGGGACACTGAATGGGACACTGAATGGGTGCAGGGTTGTGACTTGCCATGGGCCAGTAGCTGCTCCCTCTGCCTTTGCTGTGGGCACCTCTGGGCCGAGCTGCCAGTGTGTCTGTGCAGGTTGATGTGGTCCAGCAGCACAGCCCCTCCAGACAGGGCTGGGGGCCTTGGCAGCAGCTGAGCCTCTGGCCCCAGAGTTCTGTCTCTCCCAGGGTCTGTCACTCCCACATAGACCAAAGCCAACACTAAAGGCACTGAGGCAGAGATTCTGCAGAAAGTCTTTTCCCTGGGAAATACCTCCTTGAGCTTGGGATGGAAAGCCAAGCTTCGAATACCACAGTTCAATGGAGTGGGAGCTTCTCAGTGCCCTCCACCACTGAGAGGTTCTCCAGACCCTTGGGCCAAAGCTGGGGAGCTCCCTGTGGTTTGGCTTCCACAGGCTGTGGCAGGATCTGGCACGTGTCCATGGGTAGTTTTAGCCAAGGAAATGGAGGGCTTGATGTAACTTCCGTGTCTAAAGTTGCCAGATGGTGTCTCTGGGTCCAGTTCCTTGGCTCTGACTTGTCTGGTTGCCTCGAGTTGGATGCAAAGAGAAAAAAGGAGATCCACAGTGGGTGTCAGCTCCAAAATCCACACCTGCCAAAGCCTGTGAGGTGTCTGTGGTGAGTGCATCCCACATCTTCAGGATCTCCTGGCTGGGGGACAAGGAAAGCCACAGGCTCTTTGGATGTCATTCCCAGGCCTGGGCATCACAGTAACCGACCACAGCCTGTCTTATCTGATCCAGGCAACACTGAAGTGTAAAACACTGAAGTCTCTTCCATGAGAACAAGAACTTCCTTTGCAAGGGATTGGTAGGAAAGCCAAGGCAGGTGGAGCTGGCCTAGAACTGCTGGGGAAGGACATCTCCATCTGCCACACCTTCCTCTGGCCCTGCCTGGGAGCCTGTTGGAAGTCCTTCCCTCAGCCTCACACCTGCTCAGGGATGAGCAGCTGGGTGTGTCTCACCTGCCTGACCTTTGGGGAGCCCTTCCAGCCACTCCCTTGTTCAGAGGAAACAGTTTGTTCCTCCCCAAAGCACTTCTCCATCAGGTTCCCCTGTAGAGGTCAGACAGTTCACTGACCCCCCTGGGGAAAGGCTGAACCTCACCCTGCCTTTCCCCTCCAGCACTGACTAAAACCCCCATGGGAAAACTAAGCTGGTAGAAATCCAGCTTAGGAGAAGGGAGGAAAGATGTTTCTGATCATGCAGTGACTTCAGACGAGTCTCCAGAGCCAAAAGATGAAGACCCATGAGCTGCTAAACACATGCCTGAGACTCTGGAATGTGGGAGACCACCAGGATCATTCTGCAGGAGGAATTGACCATAGAAGTGGCTTCCAGGGATTTTGGTTTCTCAGGTCAGGTGGCAGCAGGAGGGCAGAGCTTCCCTCCCTGTGAGAGGGGAGAGGCTGAAGCAGAAAATCCAAAGGGGCACAGTCACACAGTTTGAAGTTGTGTTCCTTGTCCCGAACACAGGCCCAAGCCCCACCTGGCAATGAGCTCCAGGTAAGTATATCCTTGGTCCCACAAGGAGTTTGGTGAGGCCTGGGAGGTGTGAGCACCCTCAGCAACACTCTGCCTGAGAAGGGAGCTGAAGCCTTCAACTCACCCTGCAGCCAGAGCAGAGCTGTGTCCCAGCACTGGATGTGCCTCCTCTCCAGGAGCACGAGGCTCATGGTGTGGGTTTGTTTGGGAGTGGTGCAGGTCATAGAGTCATGGAATTCACAGAATCATAGAATGCCAGAACAGTCTGGGTTGGAAGGTATCTTAAAGCTCACCTTGTTCCACCCCTGCCATGGGCAGGGACACCTTCCACCAGCCCAGGTTGCTCCAACCTGGTCTTGTACACTTCCAGGGATGGAGCAGCCACAGCTTCTCTGGGCAACCTGTTCCCTCACAGGGAAGGATCTCTCCCTCCTATCTGATCTCTCAGGAAGAAGTTACCCTCCCTTTCACGCACTGCTCTGATCCCAGAGGGTGCGTGTTGCTGAGACGAGGAGCACAGAGGGGAGAGCTGCTTGTTTTCTGATTTAAACAGGCTCCCTGTCCCAGCTGTGTTGGTGACAGGAGGGAAGGTGCCACCGGCTCAGCTAAATCCCCGTTCCTGTGGTGCAGAAGGAGCAGGCTGGAGGCACAGCTCAGTGCACAGTTGGTGTAGCCTGGAGCATGGGGGATGAACACCTTGCTGAGCAGCTTTCCCTGTGAGTTGGTGGGAAAACACCTGAAGTGCTGCATTCCTTAGGAGAGGATGACAAGGCTGGTTGGAAAGACTTTCGTGAACTCTGGGATCTCTTCTTGCATGACAGGGCTGTGCTGGCAACAACCACAACCAGGAGGCCTCCCCACCCTCCCAGGGAAGGATTTCTTCCCAGCATCCCAACTAACCTGCCCTCTGGCAGTGGGAAGCCATTCCCTGTGTCCTGTCCCTCCATCCCTTGTCCCCAGTTCCTCTCCAGCTCTCCTGAAGCCCCTTTAGGTCCTGGAAGGGGCTCTGAGGGTGTGTGCTGCTGAGACAAGGAGCACAGAGGGGAACAACCACAACCAGGAGTCCTGAGAACCCATAGAGGCTGGAAAATCATCTCCCCTCTCCCTCCAAACACGGGCACCTCCCTTCAGCACATCTCTCCCTTTTATTAGGACCCTATTAGCCTACTATTTGCAATCTGTGTTAACGAATCCAATAAGTCACCCTGATGGCTTTTTTTAGTTTCATACATGTCATGAAATTATCCAAGACTTCATTTCAGCAGCGAGGCCATAACAGTTTAGACAAGATTTAAGATGGTGAAGAGCCCTGTCCCTGGGGATTTGATGGCCGATCCAGGGTATGGCTCTGGGACTTTATTATTAAAAGAGAATAATCTGCCTCCAGCTCTGTTGGAGGGGGAGGAGGAGGGAGCACACATGGAGCAATTAAGAAAAATGTCTTTGACCTTCAGCAACTTAATCAGCTGCCAGTGTTCTTTCTAATAGTGTGCTAATGGTTAAGTTCTTCTGGATGCCATAAAAAGTGCTATAACTGGAGGCTACAATAAAGTGCTGATCAACCCATCAAGTGAGTCAATCCAAAAGTAATATCTGTCTTTGTAATGACTATAATAAAAGCCAAGCCAAAGCCAGGGGATGACGTGAATGAAAATGCTGCTTAATTATGCTGGGCTGCAGTGCTGGCTGGATTTGCCACTTCTGCAAACTTGCTCTGGGGTGACATTCTCAGGAGAGCCAAACTTTATATTTGTGTGGCCAGTGCTCCAAGGACAGTCCTAAGAGATTTGACATCTCCATCCAAGCCAGCCTGAGTTTTGGTGCAGAAAAGGGTGTTGGATTTGGGCTGGGGCTGTTCATCCTGGCAGGAACTACACTGACAAGGGGCAGGGTGGAGGGGTGACTGTGATTCCTCTGGTGAGAGGTCAGGGCTGAGAAGAGGAGAAAAGGTGTTTCTAAATTTGAGGTGTCCTGGTGTTAAAGGCAGCCTGAGATTTGATGCCAAGGCAGTGGAACACGAGGAAGGTTCACTGACCATCCAGCACAGCACCATGGAACGAGGTTGAGCTGGAAAGGGATGGATGCAGTGGAGCAGAAAACACCCCTGGCAGAGGGGAAAAGCCAGAAGAGGCTCTTCCTGGCACTGGGGAAGGGGCTGAGGAGCTGACAGAGGTTGGACACTGTCCCTGAGGGTTTGCCATGAAGAAGGTAATGACCAAGTGCCTTTCAAATGTTCCTCCAGGCAACAGGAGCGGAGGCACTGGGGGTTTCTCCCTGCCTGTTGCCTTGTCTAGAGATCCCTGAGAGCTGAGGGCATTTGGCCCCCCTGGACACTGCCCACCTGGGGCAGGAGGGAGCACAGCCCTGCCTGGGCTCTCTCTGACCCCTACCTCCTCTACAATCCAAGTTCTGCCCGTGTTGCCCTTTGCAAAGGCCCAGGTGAGTGGGCAGTGAGTAAAATATCACTGGAATCCTAAACCTGCCTGCTTTGGGAATTGTGCTGCTGTGCCCAGGTGGCAGCAGAGTCGGATGCAGCACGGAGGGAGGCACCTGCTGCTGTGGTGGAAGGATGACAGGCCTTTTCCTACAAAACACAGCCACTGTTTTGGGATCCCTCTGAGCACAAAGCTGGTCTCCAGGATGCTGAGAAGCAGGAACCCAATTCACAGACTCAGCATGGAGCTGGTAGAAAACATGCTGCAGCCTTTCAAGGAATCCTGAGTGGATTCCTCCCCCACCAGCAAGGAAAACAGGATGCAGCCACATTCCTGCTCACATAGACAAGGCTCTCCAGAGCAGCACAAACACATTTGCTCACTTCCAATTAAACCCTGGCTTTCTATCACCTTGCTGCTGATAAGGGTCTGATTAATGGAAGAATTGTCTTTTTATTTTTTTTTCTTTTTTTTTTTTTGTTTTGTTTTTTAATAAAGCTTCTGCTGTTAATTGTTTTTTCCCTCTCCCACTTCTCATTTCAGAGGGGCTTTCGAGGAGGGCTGCTGATTGTGCTGGAAGCTGTGTGGGAACACTTAGTCTCTTCCTGGTTTTGTTTTTTTGGGGCCAAGTGCTGCCACTGCGCCCAGCAGGTCCAGTGGCCAAATCACCTCTGAGGATCACCAGAAAATGCTGCCCTTGAGCCTCCTGAAAAACAGGAGCAGGTTCACATGTTTGTCCAGGACACAGAAAGCGCCAGAACAGTGATTTGGTGACTTTTTGCCAGTGTTGTTTCCTCTGGAGAGACGACTTCCCTCGTGTGCCTCAGGTGCGTAGCAACAGCTCTGAAAACAAAGGACAGCCCTGGCCAGGCGGCAGAAAAATGTTATCCCGGGCTGAAGGGTGGGGCTGGGCTTTCCATGCGGCTGTGATAAGCCTGGCTTTCCATGGAGCTGGGATCAGATCAACGCCAATCCTCCCTTTCCATAGAGCTGGGATCAGCCCCAATACCAGCTTTCCATAGAGCTGGGATCAGCCTCAACTCCAGTTTTCCATGGAGCTGGGATCAGCCACATTACCAACTTTCTATTGAGCTGGGATCAGATCAGCCCCAATCCCACCTTTTCATGGAGCTGGGATCAGCCCCAGCATGGGTTTTCCATGGAGCTGGGATCAGTCACAATACCAGCTTTCCACCAGTCCCAGTGTTGCCTTTCCTGGTTGCTCAGGTGAGGACTCAGGCCCTCAGGTCCTGCAGAGCTGTCACCAAGCCCCAGCAGGGACAGGCTGTACTTGGCCCCTGAGGTTCCTCCCTGGGCAGTGCTGGAGCAGCTCAGCTCCACTGTCACCATCCCTGGGGACACTCCCCAGGAGACAGAAAAGAAATGACTGATGGGGCTGAAATGCCTCAGACCTGGAGCTTCCCCCTGGGTGTGCCAGGGAGGGGAGCAGAGCCCAGAGCTCAGAGGGACGGGATGTGAAGGAGAGCAGCCAAATCAGGGCCTGATAAAGCAAGTGGGAATTGTGAACAGGGAAGGAATGAGCCAGTCTGGGCCAGGGGCTGGAGAGGTCTGAGTCAAGGGGGACAGTGCTCAGCTACAAAGCCCTGTGTGATGCACAGCAGGATATTCTTGTGCTCTCAGGGCTGGTCTTACATGTAGGAAACCTTCAGACCTCCCTGTGCTGCTGTGCCCACCTGGGCAGCTGCTGCTGGGGACACACTGACTATGAGCCAGCCCACACCATCCCATTGCCTCCAGAATCCCAGAACATGCTGAGCTGAGAGGGATCCCCAAGGACCATCCAGCTCAACACTCAGCCCTGCACAGGCCCATCCCCAAGAGTCACCCCCTGTGCCCCAAAGGATCAGCCAAACCCTCCTGGAGCTCTGGCAGCCTTGGGGCTGTGCCCACTGCCCTGGGGAGCCTGGGCAGTGC
>JAWMRA010000020.1:800583-812591 GCA_035584735.1 Pseudotriccus pelzelni
TCCCCCAGAGGGTGGTTGGCACTGACCAGGCTCCCCAGGGCAGTGGGCACAGCCCCAAGGCTGCCAGAGCTCTAGGATGGTTTGGATGACACTCTCAGGGACAGGGTGGGATGGTTGGGGTGTCTGTGCAGGGCCAGGAGTTGGACTGGGTGGTCCTTGTGGGTCCCTTCCAACTCAGGATATTCCATGATTCTAAAGACTTTTGCTCACAAAGCGATTCCTTTAAGGCAAATTAGTCATATCTGTGATAATTCAATGAGGAAATAGACAAATTTATATGGGCACCAAAACTTTCAGACCATATGATGTGTGCTTTCTTAATATTCATCGACATGCAAATTTCTCCAGACTTGTTACTTGCTTTTTCCATCTTTTCCCTGGTGTCACACGATCTGTAAAATTGCCTGGGAAATTCCTTAAAGCAGCACTTTGACTGACACTTTGAAATTTCATTCCCATTTCAAACAGGACTCAAATAATTTTAAAATGGCAACAAAGGTTTAACAAACAAGAAAATCAGTGAGGCACTTAAATCATTATGGATCAGCTGACATAAAACAAAATTGCTAACTAGAAAAACTCCTGGTTTGGGTAGGGGAGGGCAATCTTGGAAGATATTATTTCCAACTAACTGAAGTGAACACGACTGAGTGGCTTAAAATACTTTATGAAAATTATTATATAAACACTCATGGGAAAGAATTCTAACTCTTGAAAAGCAGTCTTCAAATCAAAATCTTTACTGAATTGCTTCATCTGATTAGAATGATGTTTTCAAGCTTAGAAAAAGTTAAAAAATTCTGATAATCTGGACCTTTCTTTCTCTTGGCTGTTGTAGTGGCTCCCTATTTATTCTACCAATACAGAATTTCATCAATTTCTATGCAAATAAAAATTCCTTACAGGGAATGATTTCTTACAGCATTAGTGATTTTTGGGAGATCTCTGAGTCTATATCTGTGGCATATCTCATAGATTTCCTCTCTTCCCCTCAAGTAACACTTGGCCAGAGGTGATCAGCCACTTCTGGGCTGCAAGGATAACCACTGATATCAGCCAAATTCTCCTTGTCACTGTATTGCAGCACAGCTGACAGGATGGTGTCTGATATTTGCAAACTGATTAAATAAAGGCCCTCACCCTGTCACTGCAGCTGTGAACTGCCAAAAAAAAATGATGTAACGACAGAAAGACCTGGATGCCGCAGGGAAAATATTTTAATCATTTATAAGCTGGTCAATGGGGTTTAAAGGCACTCAGACATGCATTAAAATTTGTCTGAGACAGGAGCTTGAAGTTAATTTTCAATTGATTCTGTCTAGCAAATGCCTCCTAAGTGAGAACCTCAGTCTTTTTTTTTTTTCCCCTTTTTAATTCTTCCCTCCAGAAGGCAAAAGCTTAATTAGGAGGGGACCATTCTGGTTTACGTCCCACAGAAGTATGTCACTGCAACATTCCATGAGCATCTTTGCACGTGTCTCTGTGAGAGACTGAAATGTTAATGGTTCCTGGCTCCAATCGCCCCTTTGTGGGGCTGCCAGGGTGCTTTGCTGGGGCCAGGTTTGCTCCCCCCATGGGGAGGAAATGAGTTTTTGGGGGGCTGGGTGAAACCTCTGATCCACATAAGACAGAGGGGGTGAACACCCAGCACTGGAGCTACAAGTGGGGTTTGAGCTGGATGAGGGAGGAGGACAGTGAGGAGCAGACCCTGCAGAGGTGGGACTGTGCTCTGTATCAAAGCCATGTCCTCCCTTACACAACCGGCTCAAGCATCAAACTCCCCCCAGGGGAGACACTGGGACATTCACAAGTAGGGCTGAAGGTTTTCATCCCTTCTGATGGACCCTAGCTGGCTCAGCCATGCTGACATGAGAGGAAGGGTCACGTCTTGAGTTTCGTAAAACCATCAAAGACCCCCAAAGGGCCTTCAGACTCATTTCTGGGACCTTCCATCAGAGGACTGCACATGATCCACAGTGTTCCAACAGCATTACAAAACTCTCCACTCCAGGAAAGGTACCTGGGTGTTGCCACCTCAACCTGAGGGTAATATACTCAAATTTAGCCGCTGAAAGTTGTGGTTTAGGGCTTCCCCCACCCCTGACAAATCAAGGCTTGGACCATTACTCGAAGCAATGTATTTATAATCACTGGTCATTCGGTGTCATTTCACTTTAATTCTCCCCAAGGGATCTGTTAACAAGAACCTCAGTTCTCCTTTCCCTCAGAGGGGGATGTAACAATGCCATACTTGAAGTAATTCAAAGAATTGGATTCCCTACAAAAGAATTCTGTAAAACAGTGTGCAAGTTAGGACATCAAATCACAAATTATCATTGCTTCACCCGAGTCTATTTTACCTTGCAGATTTAATGCTCTTCTACTGAGAAAGAACTGGTTAGGGGGAATCAATTTCACAATTTTAATAGATGAAGAAAAAAAGAAATCTGACTACAGCCTGAGAGGTGGAACCTTATTGATTTTGTTGTTTGTCACAGGGGTGTAATATCAATTCTGATTGCAATTATTTTACATTATTAATCAGCTCATTACCAGTCAGGAAGACCACGTTATTTTATGGTACAATACACTTGTGGGTCATTTGCCAATGCCAATAAAACTTCACAATGTATCAGGTAAAATCTGTTTGTCACTCACAATATCTGTAGAGGCTCGTCTGCAGATCTGCTTTATTGATAATGATAAAGCTTCCAGGGACAGCAAAACCACGGTGCATGTGAGGAAATGCTGCAGTCACAAAAGAGGAAATGGCTTTTTGAGTGTAAATTAAGCAGCTAAAAAAAGCAACAAGGAATATGCAGTCAAAGGTGGTTAAATTGAATAACTATTCAATTAGCAGTCTCAATAAATATCTTCATTCTGGGTCCAGAACGCGCAAAACTCAGGGACAGTCACTGGAATTGTTAGAGTTAATTGAAATACCACGATTGTTAACAACAAAAATATGACCTATGACACTACAGGAGTCACATGATAGGACCAGTCAAGACCCACAACCCTTCAGAGCATTACGAGTTCCTCACATTACAAAACTTCAGGCAGCATCCTAAGATGGCTAGCAAAATTTTGACTTTCTTCATAAATGTATACTCTTTATAGCACAGTTGGGTTTTGAAGCTTCAGGCACACCTCAAATGTGCTGGTATTTTCTATTTCCTGCAGTCCTATTTTCTCCATAATAAAGTATGGAGCTTTCAGTATACAGCTGTCCTTTAGGCAAAAGAAAAAATTGGTATATTGGGTCTTTGTTTATTTCTGTAAATCATACAACTTAGGAAAAAACAGTCTCTTGAAATTTATTTCAACTGATGACACAGTATATTAAATGTAAGGACAAATAGTCCACTGCACAACACTTCTTAGAAAATTATATATATGTATGTACATTGTCCCCTAAATATCAAAATAACAGTTAGAATTACAGGGTCCCTTCAGCATGGGGTTTGTATTTAGAATTTTCACAAGGAGTTATTTTCAAAATTGACAGTAAAACTTCTCCTCTCTTCTCTTCCCTGTATGTTGAAGTTCTTGGCTATTTCCTTCAGTATGTAATATGTTTACTTCTACTTTTCTAATTTGGTTCCAGCACAGTAACTATCTTTTGATAAGCAATTATTCTGTATTTCTCCTTATTGCCTATTTTTATTTGTTCCTCTCTACCGAACTTGCTTTGTGAATGAACCTCAGCATGTAAGACTTTGCTGTTTTCCAAACAATTTATCTTTATAACTCTAATACTCTGAGTGAAAAAGGTGATAACACAGAGGCATACAGAGACCAAAGTCAAAAATGAGCACCAGGCTGTCCCATCCAAGACATTTCAAGTACAAGTGCTATGTGAGCGTCTCAGTGAGCGGAACTACATGAACACCAAGCTCAGGTACTTTAAAGAAGTTTCAGCAATACTGGTAATACCCAAAAGGTCTCAAGCCAGATATGAACCCTCAAAACTCCCCAAACACCCCCACAAATCTGGAATCCTGTGATTCAGACAAAGTCTTCCTTTTTTCCCCAACAACCTGCCTTTGCAATGGCTGTTGAGCACTTGAACAGTTCTTCCCTACGTCCTGAGTTAAGGTCAAGTTTTAGTGGGCAGCACCAAGAGTGACCAAAGCTCCAAATCTCTGCTCAAAAAGAACAAGGCCATCTTTCTAGAAAAGGCCAATAAGCACATACTTGAAAAAAAATTAAATCATCTCTTTTCCTGTCTCAGTCCTATAACTATGTCCATTCAGCTCAAGTTTCCCAAGTGGTTCAATGCAAAGCTCATTCCCAGGCAGTGAAGGTGGGTGTTTATCACAGGAATGATGCCCGGCCCCAGTAAAGCATTCTGAGCAGCACAGGTTGTGAGTTGGGCTGGTTTGAACCAGAGTAGTTGAATATTCTCTACTAACAGAAGGTATATAACACCTTCAGGTTTTATGCTGAAATGGCATTACTGTTTTCACTCCTTCCTCCTCTTTTATTACTTTCACAAACCCTTCATCTCCCCATCCTGCTTGAATGAGATGGGCAGTGAGGAACTGCTTCAGTTTTCCATCAAACAGAGCAATTTATATGCCAAAACCATTCACCTGGATTCAAACAAGCATCCCACACTTAAAAAAAGATGCCAACCCCACCTTTTTGATCTGGCACATTGCTGTTATGGTTTTCAGATGGAGCCACTCAATAGAATAGCTTAAGAATAACGTTTTTCATCAGGCCTTTCTTTGGAATTTCTGATCATGTACCTGCCACTATTAAGACATACTATTATTGTGCCATGTAGGACTCTAAATGCAGGCTTTACAATGGTGTTATATACCTTAATACTGTGATATTATTTGCTAGAGATCATCCTTACTAGATACCAGACAGTGCATTTATCATACTTAAATGCTTCACAGTTACCAGCCCTGAGTATATTTTTATTAATATATACAAGTGATAAGAAATAGAGGGTACAGCAGAAATTCAACTGAGAAGCAACATTACCATCCATTTCAGACTTCCTAATATTTGTGTCCATTGTGAAAGGTGATTTGCCCTGAAATGAAATGTTTATCTTGGATTTATCCCTCACAGCAGTGGCCCTTCTGAACACTCCTTGAAAATACTTACAGATATTATCTGGCTCTTATTCCTCTTTCCTTCTTTCCCTGTGAGATTCTAGGCAGAAAGATTTGTTCTCCGCATTCTTGCTGCTGATATGAAGAATTCCGGTCCTGGATATTACACCACGCAAGAGGCACCCTGATGTTTTCCTAACCTTGAGCTGCATTCAGCCCAGCAGTACCCAGAGACTCAGTAAAATACCTCTGCTTAGCCAAGAAAGGGAATAGGACCACAGGAACGGTTGTGTTGAAACTTGTTTACGCACAATATTCAGAGAGCGATTCAACAAACCATCTCAGGAAGCCTCATATAATATTATCCCACTGCCTTCCTTTCAGGCAATAACCTGTGCTGTCATTTTGCACAAAACTTAAACACTGAGAGACCTTGCTGCATAAAAAATGTTTATCAAAGCCTATTTTCAGTGTTGCTGAAAAATTACATTTATTGTAGACATTTATTGTATAAATTTGTCCACTGTTTGCTACTGGGCAAGGAACACCCACACTTACCAACTATGCCAAAAAAACCCCAAAGGAAGACTCCCCCCCCAAAAAAAAAAATTAGATGTTTGTAATTTTCACATTTGCTGGTTTGGGCCTGATTTCATTCCCTGCCTCCTTGGCACTGTAAATCTCAGGGTACATATCTAGAATTCAAAAGGCACAGGGCACAGGGATGCACAGGACTGTAATCCCCACTCCAAAGTTCCCGTCTGGATGAGCAACCTTGGTCTTTCTAGAGCACCATGACAATAAAAAAGTGCAACAAAGAGACCAGAAGAACTGAGTTCTGCCAGATCTATGAAAAAGCTAATTTTAACTTGATTAAACTAGACTAACTGGAAACCCAAAGCTAGTCAGGTACAACACTAACCAGACTTCTCTGTGCAGCAACCACAACACATCAACTGTTCTATGATTCATTACATGGTGAGAAAGAATATTTTTCTACAACTGAAATAAAGACTACAGTCTAAACCTCAACAAGTAAAACTCTCAGGGCAGAGGCATTTCCCCCTGTTCTAAACCTGCCTTGGAATATACAGGAAGACAATTAATTTTGTGTTGAGAGGTTTCCACATGGTGATTCAGTTTTAAATAGGTTGTAAATCACAGCAGTCTCGCCAGTGTAATCCATGAGTGAGGCCAGGACAGCTGGAGTCAAAAGAACAGGCTATGATCACACAGCAAGGTGTGATCAAACACATCAAACAACACTGCTGGGGGAGGCTGAAATACAGACAAAGATTAGGCTGACACTTCCCAAAACATTCCGCCACACCATCCCTGAAATCTCTTATACCAACCTGCCATGGGATAAAGATCTCCCAGGACAGGACTAAGGTGCTAGATTTTTCCAGTGGGAGGAGGAAAAATACAGCAGTCTGGGCTAGTCAGCAATGTTCCCAGGGAACAGAAAACAGGACTGGTTAGGGAGCAAAGTTCTTGAAAAGTTGGTAAGAAGTTACCAAAGGTAGTGAACAGGAGACTGCGGAAAGCCCTCCGATACCCAGTGACTATGTGATAAACAGGCAGATGGAATATGAAGTAAATGTGGAAAAATTTTAACTTTATAATTAAAATGAAAGTTAAAGTATGAATACTAAGAAATGAACACTTGGCATTAAAACAGGTCCAGTCAATGTCCCACAAAGACAAAAAGAGAAATCAAAACCTTAGAAATTATAAGGAAAAAATTTCCTCATAATGGACATGCATGTGCAGTCGCATCCTGACTGCTGTTTGCTGTTTTGTTCCCTCAGCTCCCAAAAGATTCATTGACTCTATCTATGATTCTATAGATTCCTTAGACACACACAGAGGTGCAGAGAAGGGCAGGAAAACCAAGTAAAGGTGGGAAACAGTTTTAAGTTTCAGTGTGAGGAACAGCTCCATGTAGGTGTGTGTGTTTGTGTGCCCAAAACTAACAGAAATATTTAACTTCCTCCCACAATGAACAGTTCAGTGGCACATCCTGCCGCTGGGTTCCAGGATTGTTAAAAAAAATTCATATTCAAAAATCCATTAAATTAACAAAAAAAAATAAAATCTGTCAAATGCCTTTGAATGCACACACACAGTAATTTCAGTGATGAAAGACTCAAAGTCACAACTTCCTGAATGCTGGGAGAATGTTCTGGAGAATTCTCACTCCATCTCTATCCTGGCAGAGGCATCCGTTGCAGGAGGGCAGGAAGCCTTTGGTGTAACACATAACTGCAAGGCTGGAGATGGAACCAGTGCCCCAAGTTCAAATCCAGACAACCATTATTATTTCTCCTTAATACATTTTGTGGTAATTCAAGAAACCCACTTTATACAATTAAAGATGGTTTCACATTTCATATTCTGTTTTTATTTGCAATTCATATGCTCACATATCTGTGCAGGCAGGACTGCCCACTTCTGCCCCAAATAAAGGAGAAAAATGGAAGGTCTGAAGCAATTAGTGGAGTTACACTGCCAGAACTTAAATGAACCATCTGCTCTAAGGTATAGAAGAGCAGAGTGTTTGTGAGCCATAAGGCAGCTCTCTCAGCTCTGCAATATCTCTCCCTGCTCCAGCAATATCCAGCCTTGCTTTGGAAAGGTTACTTGTGTTGATGTTTTGTAATTAAACACAAAAAGGGCACCAACGACAGCCTTGCACATCACACACAGATGTACTTCTGTCCCAGGCTCCCTTTGGGTTGTGGGGATCTTGGTTTTGGCAGAGTGAGAATGCAAAAGAACACTTAAAACAGCGGGGGAAAAGCCACTCCAAAGAGCTTCCAGAAGTCATTGTGCAAAAAATGTAGAAATGAAAGTCAAGACAATGGACTTCACAGTATTTCTTCAGGGCACAATGGAATTGTTCCTGACTGAAGAAGTTTGACCCTTGGCATGGAGGGGGAAGACAAGAGCAGGAGATTGTTTTTGTCTGCTCAAAACCAGAGCTAAAGCGTGACTACCTGCAGCATCCCATCCCAGTGTTTCATTAGTACATGGCTGACATTTATAGATGCCAAGACTGAACATGCTCATTATGAGTGTTTATTAGACAAAAGGCTACTCACAGAATGATAATTAATCAGTTGGCATTGACTGAAATTCCTGATCAAATGAAGCATGAGCTGTTGAAAAATAATTGAATGTAATCATAAAATCCATGAATCATCCAGAGAAAGCACATTTATTAAACCACAATTCATAACTAATATATTTTGTCTAATTGTTTTTCTCCTCTTTGGATTCTCTCCTGTTGAATAAAAAAGCCAGATGTTCCTACAGTGAATCTGAAAAGAGCAGACATCAGGTAAATATCCCATGCGATAGCAGAATATGAATTTTCATATGAGAATTATGAACAAACTCCAAGAGCTTTTGTAAAGTAAAAAAAGCCCCAGCCTGGTATTTGCCACCATGATTCAGGAAAAACAAACCACTTTTATGTTAAACAACAGAAAAACCTGAACAGCTTTCAAAAGGAACGAGGAAAGTTTTCATTCTGGTACAAGCAAAAAAGTTCAAATTAACTCAGGATGGATCTGGTTATTCTTTCTTAGTACCATTTTGTGACGGAAGAAATGCTTAATGCAATGTCAAAATTTCAAAGGCATTGGCAGAGGTATCCTTTTGGACATAGAAATTCAGTTGCTGCTGGGATTTGTTTGGGTTTTTATAAAATCTACCATTGACTAAACATGAGTACAGACAAGATGACTAAATTCCAGTATTAAAAATTACAGATTGTATTATCAGGAAGCAGATATTTAAGAACTGAGATGGACTTAAAAGGTAACCTCATTTTCTGAAGGTTGCAATCAAGTAATTTTATATAAATTATGCTTTTAGAGGTCTGAAGCAACAATCAGTGCAACCATTATATGAGTTGAATTAAATCCCCCTAATACTGATTGAAATTCAAGTAAACATGAACTTTGCCCTGATAGAAGCTAAAATATTTATATAACAGGCAGAATTTTGCCCAGTTAATCCCAAATGTTAGATTAGACAAAAATACATCCTTAATCATGTAACTTTATATTAAGCAAACTAAAAAGCTTGATGTTTTCACAGAATTTTAAGAATTTTTGTTTCTATAATCTCAAGTTAAAAATCTTTTAAAAACCCACAACCCCCGGTTTAAATATTAACACCACCAAGTTGTGAACAGGCAAGCTCTAGATTTGCCTGTTCCAGCACAGAAACACATGTGAGAATATTCAGAATACACATATTTCTGTTGCAGTGGATCATGTAAACCTGAAAATCTTACTTATATCCTTCTCTTCACATCCACCAAAAGCAGAGAGGGTATTTTTAAGCCATATGAACAGCAGGTAGTGGCAATGTGAGATTGCAGGTGGAACTAACAGGTAATAACTGAAGTCCTCTTTATTTCCACACGACATTTCTCCTGGATGAAGCAGCATCTTTTCTATGGAACACAAGGACTCGTGTTGACCACAGTTAGTGCTACAAAGGCCTTAACTGCAATCACGTAGTGCCAGCCCAACAAGCATACATCAAACAGCATTACCTCTCAACTCTACAGGCATTATTTAGCAACACAAACAGAGCACTGACCCGATTCTGCTGCAGAAAAGACCCTTTACAAAAGTCCCTATGAAAAAGGAAATATGGTAATTCTACAATCTAGCTGGATAAGCAGGAAGGAGGGGAAAGCACTGTGCAGAAACTTGCGCAGCACAGGATTGCTCAGCCAGCACCATCCTCTCTGCTCTGGGGTATCAGCATCGCTCTCAAGGCCAGTTCATGGCAAAGAACATGAGCAGGAGTACAGAAATGGGCTGCACCATTAGAATATCAGTGTCTTCTTCCAAGGACTGTTTTCCTCTGCCAGGAGTTCTTATTAAGAAAGTCCTGAGCTTACACGCTACAAAGGAAAAAACATTTGGCAGGTTTTCATTATTACATGAAACAAAACCCCCTCCATAAATTCACTTAAAATACAGCTGAACCCCACAGAAGTAAAACACAAATTATCAGTAAATGTACTAAAACAAGCTGATAAAGCAAAATCTGCTTTTATCACCATTATTTTTTCTGTTGTACCTCTCTCATACCCTCTCTGATATACGTATAAACCCTTAAAGAGACAAATATTACCATGGTGTAGTTAGGAGTGTCCTACTAAATTATCTATCATCTAGTAGGACACTCAAAAGATCTCTAAACTAATACTTTGAATGTCACACTCACAAAACTTAAAATCTAAGATGCCAATTTTTGGTGAGATGGATTTTAAATCCCTACAACTTTCTGGATGAAGAAAGAGGATGACATTGAACTGAGGTCTGGATTTAAAACAGACTTGAAAGGAAACTACTCCTTTTATGCCACTACCAAAACAGCCATGGTGGCAGCAGAAATATTACAGGAGAAGCTGGAATTTGGCTGTCATTGTGTTATTTAGCCATTTCTCTGAGCAGGGTGATGTGACAGAGGGACTTTTGCTGCCACTGATAGAGCATCTACAGCAAGGAGATGGGACACGATGAGCACAGGCTCAGCCTGTGTGTTACAGATAAAGGCAATACAAATGCAACCTCTAAGTCTATTTTATTTCTACGCATTATTTATCCACATCTCCATTTCAGTGAAAATGGCTTCGTTGGAATTAACTGGTGCCTTCCTGGGGGTATTTGTTAGAAATCAGTATGGCACGTCCTCTGGTTTATGTTATATCTGTAGCTTTGTGTCCTTATAGGTATCCCAGAATTATAAGCTCAGTTATTCAAGGCAAATAAACAGCAAATAAAGACTTACTTGTTTAAATTATCGAACACATGTCAAGGAGGGTTTTTTTGCAGAAGTCTGAGTAACAAATGTACTGCTTTTTTGGGTTTTTTGCTATTTTTTCTGAACCAGTGCATTTATTTAACATGGAGTGTTCTACAGTGTTAGAAAACAAAATGAGATAGTTCAGAAATTAAAAATTTAACTTGAGGAAGATGCTGCTATACCTAGAAGTCATGAGGATTTAGTGGAAGTCCCCATAAAGTTCTTTTAGTATGACAACAGCAATTATTCCTTTTCTTCCTCATGAGTGATCTCCCCTTCACTTCCCCAGTGTACACTAAAAAGGCAGCCCAGTTTTGTAAGGAAAATCCCCTTCCAAGTACTCTCATCACAAACTTAATAGTCCCTGTGAAACCTCGCTCTTGTTCCTTCCTGCCCCACCACAGGCAAAAGATTAATGGCTTTCCCCCTTGTTTTGAGTTTATTCAAGCCAGAGATGAAGCTGCGAAGCGATTTATTCCAATTCGTGACCACCTATACCTGACGTCCCTCAAGAAAAAAAGTCTCAGCAATGTCCAGCATCTCTCCATTGTTTGGTTGAGCAAATTGGGTGGTCTCTGCTCAGGGGAAAGCGGTCTCTGTAGCAGGGGAAAGAAGACAGCAGTGATGGAGCTTGAGGAATAGTTATTGTTACGACTCCTACACATCAGATTAAGGTCAGACAGAAGTAAAGATACAAATCCATACTTGCAGCTTTTGAAAAACCCACATTAGAATGAAATTATTGAATCATACATGATTCCTGTTCATGGCTCTGCTCTGAGTTCATGCAGTGCCACTGTGCGCTGCCTTGGAAACTGCAGTTGCCTTGTGCTTTGCTGGGAGGAGTGAGGAAATCTCAGTGGATGTTCTGCTTAGCTCACCATGGAAGGGACAGCAGCATGGAGGGAGCTGGGAGGGAGAGCTCCTGTGGGAGCACAGACACAGCACAGCAGATTACGAGTTAAAAAGAGCTGGAGCAGGAGGAACAGGAGCAGCGCTTTGTCCTAAGAAGAGCTGAGAGAGATCCCAGAGGATCATCCAAACCCTCCTGGAGCTCTGGCAGCCTTGGGGCTGTGCCCACTGCCCTGGGGAGCCTGGTCA
>JAWMRA010000020.1:812969-836637 GCA_035584735.1 Pseudotriccus pelzelni
GCTCAGTCCTGCCCCTCCTCTGCCCCTGCCCAGGCAGTTGGAACTGCACTGAGCTCTCCCCTCAGTCTCCTCTTCTCGAGCTGAACACACCAAGTGCCCTCAGTGCCATCACAAGCCTTCACATCAAGTCTCTTCCCCATCTTTGTTGCCTCCTCCACATTCTCTAATAGCTTCAGATCTTTTTTTATTGTGGTGTCCAAAACTGCACACAACAATGACTCTTCATAATGCCTGCACATGTCAAATACTCTGCAGTTGATTGAAGCCTCCCCCTCCCTGCAGCAAACACACTGCCCTTACCTTGCTGCTCTTCCCCTCCTTCCTGCTCAGCTTTTCTTTAACTTCCCACAACTGACCTCCCACTATGCAGCACCATTTTCTCCTCACATTTCCCACGTTGCTCTAAAATTCACAGTACAGGACAGAAGTGCTGCTCTCCTTATGTTATTTCCAGCCTGCTGATGGACATTTGGACCTCAATAGATCTGCTGTAAAACCATACAGTCCTTTTTGGACTCAGTAGGGTCCATGAAAGCCACATGTATTTCCCTTTAAATAAGATGATAAACTCCTCTGTGTGCTTGCAGCACACAAGGCCAGCAGTCTCAGCCTGAACTGTACTGGAGCTGCATCTTCCACACAGAGCAAATATGATTCAAATGCAGTTTCAGTCTGAGCACTTCTAAAAGGAATGAATAACATGATAAACCCCACGTACATCTCACCAGCAATCAGCAAAGAGAAGCTGTGCCATTTATCTTTTAAACTGTATCTGTACACAGCACAAGATCAACCACGACGAAAGGATGCTTTCCTTTCCTGCTCTGAGAGACCAAAATGGCACATAACAATGTCCAACTGCAAAAATAGCATCCTGTGTTTTTGGGGGTTCATCCTGTGGCATTGACTCTGGGCCAGCAGCTCAGGATGCTCTGCCCAAGTACACAATGTGGGATTCTGCCTCTGGTGGTGAAGGAGCCATAGAAAGGTTTGTTCACCTTCCCACAGCTCAACTGCTGCACAACCACTCACAGTGCTCAAGGAACTGACTCTATACTTCCAGAAGTTGGGAATGCTGTTGCTTCCTAGGTACACATGCTCTCTAAGTGAAGTGGAGGAATTCTGCCTCAAACCAGCATCCAAGTCCTACAGATGAACAAAGGAACCCACACTGGTTCTGAAGATTATCCACCTTTCCTTTAGCTCAGGTGAGGATTCAGCATCATCTTCACAGGAGTCCAACAAACCGAGAAAGAATGTTGTTTGACAGAGCTGATTGTGTTCATATCAAAAAGCTTAAAAAAGGGGGCGAGGAAACAAAGCAGTGCCCCTGCATTCAGCAGTGATAGTGCGTGACAAACATTACTCTTCTTTAAACAAGGTAAATGGTGGCATGGCTCTAACCACAACAATATCAGTGGGGTTACTGCCTCCTCTCCATCTTATTTTGAAGGACAGACATGGAAAATAGTTTTCTTACAGTCAATAAAGTCCGAATCACAGAAATAAGAATTACCTGGTCAATACTATTCACCGAGCTGTGCATTTGTCTCAAAAAGCAGAGAATGTATTCCTGATAATGGCAGAGCAGAACATGAAAATAAAAGGTCTAATTCTGAAATTGGTCTGTTTATAAATATACTGCAGGTGGATAATGTACTTCTCATATGCTTCCAGTGCAGCAGTGAAGCAATGAAAGCTGCAGTATTAAACTTGCTGCTTACTCTTCAATTTTCATGTGATACTCTCACTGGCAAGTGGCCCAGGCACTAAGATGTTACTGTAGTTACCACTTCTATACCTGAAACAATGTTGACTATTTAATTACTGAAGTGTTTCTTTCTAACTGGGTATTTTCAACTATTGGGTCTGACAGAAGTGAGAGAACTCTTCTGTGCAGAGGTTTGCTCAAAAAGATGCTGATCATTGACAAATAACTCAAGTATCATGTTATGAGATAGCTGTGTCCTTAAATACAAATTCACAGTTCCTTTGCCAGTAAGAAGCTGATATGAAGCATTGACCTTGTTATCAGGAAGTGAAAAAGTAGAAGTTCCTCATCTTGTTCCCAGTTTCATTCATATTTTCTCTCGCATTACATTTTTCATTGCCCGGTTAAGTGAAGCAAACAATACTGAGTGTTCACAAATGTTTGGGAAATATTTCTGCTCATGGAAATCAGTATTTGTTTTTGGCTGACAACCCTGTGTTTTGGGGATAAACAGGTGAAAGGAGAATTAAATGGAAAAGTGTACTATTAATAGACAAAACATTTTGGTTTCAGTGCTTTCTGTACCTGCCAGGCAATTATAAATCTCGGATCCGTGCATGCAGTCAACATGGAAAGTGAAGGTTTTAAGGACCTAAGTATTCCTTAGACTTATCTCCTGCTACCTGCCTGATGGAAGGACCTTTTCCAATTCCATGTCAGGAATGTCAGATGTCAGGAAAGGCCCCTGCCTGGCACAGAACCCCCCTGCTGTACAGAAGAGGATATGCAGGCAGGGACCAAAAGCATTCTCTCTAACAGTTTGACTCTGTGGCAAAAAAGTCAAGCTACAATGCCTGTCTAGTATCAAGAATCTTACTCCTTCAGTGCATTCAAGTGTTAAATTAGTTCACCCTCTCAAAGTAGTGGCCACCATCTTTATAAGAAAATATGCCATTTCAGCAAGTTCTACCCTTACCATAGTGCCTCATTTATCCTGATACTAATCTAGAAGAGACTCCTCGTTTCAGGTCTCCCTGGACTGAGAAATGCCAGTAACTAACTCAGCTTCTGAACAATTTTGGGTGTTTAGGGTTTTTTAGCAACAGCTCACCAATGTCCAAAGATCACAGCATTTTAACAACCCTCACTCAGCTCTGCTGCAACAACAACCAGAGGATGAAATAAAAGCTCCTGACACTCTTATTAACACATATATTAAACTCACTATATTTGCAAAGGATTTAAACTTATCTTAAACTGACCAGTTCTGCCCTTTTTGTCATTGTTATTCTGCTTCATGAGACTTTGCACAACTGGGCAATGTCAGACACAACAACAATTCTGAATAAACGGGAGTTCACAATGCCCACCTTCTCCAGGCTATTACAGGAATTGCAGCTTCATCCAATCTCAAATCCTGGTGCCCACTTAAAAGCTCTAACCCTATAATTAAATGTAGGTCAGCTTAAAAGTGGACAGTTCTTCTTGGGCTTTCTCCAGAGCTCTCAGCTCAGCCCTCAGCAATTCTGCTCTTTTATCTCCCAGGGCTGACGAATGGCTGTCAAAACCAGGGCCTTCCTGGTAAAAACTTTTAATGCAGAGAAAAGGCTACAACAGTGTAGGAGGAGGTACTTAAAAGAGAATAAATCTGTCTGGCTTGCTTTCTTCAAAGCTAGAATTCTTTCCTTGCCTAAAACATGCTGAGGACAAGTTTAACCCAGGGTAACTCCTCTGTGGTCTCATGGCCTTACACCAAGCAGGATTTTGACCCAAATTGTTTGAGACATGCCTGGAAAAATAACCCTCTAGTTTGATTCCCAATCCTGCTGCACAGAGGGAAATCTTTCTTGTCACTCCCTCAGCTCTCACATCTTAAGTTTTGTTTGAGATTCTGCCCTGGCTTTGCTCACCCCCCCAGCCATTCCTCACAAGGGCAGGCTGCAGGGAACTGTCCTTTGGCTCACGGGTTTCACTCAGATATACACCACTATGCGTTAAAGAACCTGGCCTTGGGTTTTGGGATCTTTTCTCACCAGAACAGAGAGGCACTACCATAATAAATCAATGCCTGACTTGAGGCAGGTAAACTTGGGCAGGTTTTCCACTTCACTCTGTGCTTTTAAACCTCAGTGACACACAAAGTACTCAGATTGCTTTTCTTAAAGAGAAACTCTCCATGGGACATGCAGGGGTATTGGAGACTGAGAAAGCTAAGGGGAACAATGAAATCCTAAAATACAGGAAGAAGCAGCTTAGGAATGGAAACACTGCCATGTAGCTCTACAACACACAAACCAGCTGGTTTCTCACCTCACATTTTATTCTTTTTCAACTCAGATGTATTTTAATCTCAACAGAACTTGGCTCACTGAGGCTTTTGTTCACTTAGCACAACTCTGTAGAACAAATGAAATCATACTCATTTGCCATACCTCTATGTATGAATTTAAGTATGTTTAATACTCTTAGTCATTATACTATTCTTGAAATTGCCTCAGTGTGAAAAGAATACACTGATTCAATTTTCCTTTTACAGCACCCTCTACCTTTTCCTTATCTTTCCAAGAAAAAAGCCCAATGTGTTCTTACTGTTAAGTATTCAGATATTCATTATCAAGCTATTCTAGAAGACATCTACACCTCTTAATCTTTTGTTGTGAAATCAATTCATAATTTAATTACTGAAGATTAAAGACTCAGTAATCTAGCTGTAATTTTTTTCAGTCAATGTAAAAACAAGTACAGCATGGAATGAGAGAATCCACATCATGGCAATCACTAACACATCATTCAAATCACAAAAACAAAAACAATCTAAATGAACACCTATATTTCTCATATTTAGACAAGTTTTCAACTTCAGATGTTTTATCAGTATGAAGAATGAAGAAAGCAGACTTTTACCCAGCTTAGCATTCAGCTCATTATAATGCCAAAGAAAAAAAGAGGCAAAGCCCAACACTGGACAGTTTTCATTTCCCCAAGAAATTCCCATGTAATTCCAGATATTTAAGGCCAACAGACTATTCAAGAAAAATGAGCTACAACCTAGAAAGAAATCCACGTTTAAGCACTTGCTTCTCAGCTTCCATTTGCTCTCTCCCTTATATTTTTGCAGGACGTGATTCTCCTTCCCCAGCACTCAGCACTGCATTGAAATGTTCTCGTCTGGGTCTGGTGTCGTTATAGAGACTAATCCACATTATTTCTACATTACTCCATAAACAGATTCCATATTTTCCATGTATACTGGCACAATGTAAACTTCTGATGTCATCACTAGGATGATTTAAAACATTCACCAACTGCAGCTGGATTTGTTCATTCTTGATAAAAATGTCTCTGTCAGTAACTGCACTACAAACTCACTGCAGCCAAAACCAGGTTTGGATGCCAAGGAAGACAGGAATGAAAATTTTATCCGTCCATTGGAGTAAGTTTTGACAACTTTTATTATTTTAGAATTAGATTCTGTCTCCCTCCCCTGCTCTTTTCCTCATATTTGTATCAAAACACAATATGGAGCACTTCAGCCATCAGGAGGTTGAGTAGAGCCAGATGTGCCCTGAGTAGGACACCTGAGGTGACACCTCATGCCCTCAGTCTCTGGTTTAGAGCCAAGACATCTGTGCAGGATTGGAATGGTGTGTTCTCTTGGCTTCTGAGGAAAACAGACCAATTCCTGGCTCTTTGCAAGTCAAGCACCTTTACACCCCGACTCTCCAGCACGCTGAAGACACAGCTAACAATCCTCTATCTTTCATGTCATCCCTGGCCATCCCTCCTTTCCTCAGTCATGTTGAATTGAAAAGATTAAGTTCATATTTGCTTGTTCACCAACTAAAAGGTGTTTTCTTCTTCTTAGACACCTAGAATTGTGCACAACTCAAGTCCTAATTCAGAGCAGCCTTTCCTGATAACAAAAAAACCCCAAGTCCATGAATGTTGATGTGAAACACACCTTGTGTGCTGAGTTCAACTCTCCTCCTTGAGCACACTCCCACTCATCTGAGTGGACAAGAACAGCTCTACCAAAGTGGAACTGGAACTCAAACAGCTCAGCCAGGCCAGTGAAACAGAGTTATTTATGCTATTACACAGCAAATATTTAAGTAGCTAGAGGAATACAGGTCTAAAGTACTAACGGTGAACCAGAGCATTCTATTTCTCCTCCCCCAGAATTACTAGAATAACTTTATCAGTAGGTATATCCTCTATATGCTCAGCAAACACACCTGTGCACGAATCTTTCACAAAGCAAGCCAGGTCCTCTTTCAATAAAGCAATTAAAGCATCACCCGTTTCTTCCAAGTTATTTTTGCCACTGGAAATATAAATGATGAAAAACTCTCCAGTGCTGTTTGCAAACACCGAACGTGAATTTCCAAGTTCGGCACCAATCCATGGAAACAACCCAACGTGGAACAGAAATCCCTGTGACATATCCAAACAACATGCAGGCAGCAGGTGTCTTCTCCACTGATGCCTCATGATTCACAGCCTTACCAAAAAAGCCTTCTCGTGTGATGGATATGGGTAATAATTTAAAATAGCTGTTATATTGCTACTCACATGCTTTCAGTTCTACCTTTAATAGGCCACAGGTACACCTGGAAAAGCTCTCACCACTCAGTACTGGTGAATTAATTGAGCTGAAAGCTGGGTTACTGGCAAGCCAGAAGTAACAGCTGATGCTAATCTACTGATTCCCAGGGAATTAATACTGAAGAATGTACATTACTAAGAGTTGCTAATTTGGGGATTTCTTCTTTTCTTGGTCCTTCGCTGTTCTTCAGATACCTTTGGACAAAGACATATCCTTCCTGTCAGAATGTCAGGTCTTTGTTTCAGCATAGGGCTGAAATTATCACAAAGGCAGTAAATTAAAATTTTAGATTTTTAAAACCAGAAGGGAAAACCCAGGTTTCACAGTAACGTCCTGTAAGACATCACTTCCTGCCTCCATCAACTTTATTTATTTTTTAAGACAGAACAGAATCTGCTGCAGTCTGTCTTGCCTTTTCTGTTTACAGAACAGTGCTGGTCTCCTTAGACTCATCCTTTGGCATTCTCCTGGGGACACACCTCAGGTGGCAAGAAGAGAAAAATGATTAGTAAAATATTTCAGTTTATGGAAAAAGAAAGTCAGATGCATAGAAGCATAAACATGAGCTGTACCTCTGTGTTCCGGCAGCCAAGTGAGCTTCAAAGAAACCTCTGAAGCAAAGTAACAAAGGTAAATAAAAACTAGGAAATGGATTTGGTAACCAAACATTTATTTTTTTCAGAACTCTCAAGATTCTATCTGAAGACAAAGCAGCTTTTTAATTTCAATTATTAACCTCTTGCATGGGAGAATTCTGTTTTTAAGACTGGCCTGTGTAGTAGAGCACAGTCACGTTTTCCTCTGACTGTTTCTATCACTTATTCTCTTGGAATCTTCAAAACACTGGGAATTCATGATCTTAGGAAACTGGTTTAGCACTAAGTATTAACAATAAAAAATTAAATTATGATCAGGTAAACTTAAACAAATCACACACTTCACTCCAGCCTTGGCTGCTGTGCCTGCTTCTAATTTGTAATAATTTTTTAACTAATTTCCCTGGGCCTTTTGCAAGCCAATACAGTTTCAGTAGTTTCTGTTCCTCATCATCAAGCAAAAAACTTCTATCATTTTTAAAGTTCTGGTAAATTTGGGGTTCAATCATCACAGTGAAGAACTGAATTTATTTCCAGGTGATTTCATAAATACCAAGCCAAAATGAGCACAGGATGCCCTCAGAGGGCATTAGAGTTCAATAACACGGGCTTCATATCCAGTTCTGCAGCAGTCTATTAGTCACTCCAAGAAATAATCATTAACTGAGTCTCCAATTAATTCTTCATTCCAGCAAAAGTGTTTTTGTTACCACAAGTGCAGAATTCCCCATTTGGAGAGAAAAGCAGAAAAGTCAAGCTACAAATTATATTTGAAAAGGAAAAGAAGAATACCTACTTTCCAAAAGAGAGGAATGACTATTTTTTTGTTAAGGAAATTATTCACCCAATTGCTGTTATGAGTACTAATACAGCCCAGCAAAATTATCCTTATAGAATAGAATTAAACATCCACCACATATTTAAAATAACCAGCTAATCCAAGATTAAGGGGTTTTTTTCCCAACTATAAAAAAACTATTAAAAAACAAAGTCAGACTTGAGACTCCATTCAGCATCCAACAATATCACTGAGGTTTCTGCTTAAATAAAGTGTGAGACAGGATTATGGATTCCACCACCCCAAGGGCTTTAAAAAGTCCTGCCCAACCCTCTCAGGCTTGACATTGTTCCAGATGCTCATCACCAAGGCCAAGCTGAACTCTGGTTTCCATGGATCCTTCCCAGCACAAACACAGCACAGAAATTCAATGTGGAGGATCAAAATAGAAAATTCACAGTGCTGAATTTGCACACTCCAAATCATTCCTCTTTAACACTTTGCAATGACCTTACCTGGGCAGAAATAAAGACTGGAGAGAAAAGACAACTGCCATAGGTTTATTTCTGATTTTAAAGAATAAGTTTTTAAATATTCAGAGTAAAAACACTGAAAATGGAACAACCTTCAGTGTTTGGTGTTAAGTACTATGTTTGTCACTTAATATCACTTATCATTCTTCTCTCCTGGTCTAATACCAGCATGAATGACATTTTTTCATTTCCATAACATCAAGTCTGTAATGCTTAAAATGTCTTATGAAACACAACACTAAACATTGGCACGTTAGTTATTAACGTGAGGAAAATAATGCCTGTGTCATCAGTAACCTTGTGTGTCATCCAAGGGGAAAACATCCAGCATTCTTCCTTTTTTCCACCTGCTTGATAAATTAAAAATTGTAGGCACTGAGCATTGATTTTCCAGAATTATTTATCTCATCTCTATGGACTTACTCGAGTTTTAGATGAGACCAAGTTTTAGACATTTGCACACTGCAAACAAACCTGTCACCCACTGGACCTGTTTGGACACCTGATGCAGCTCTTACTCCTGCCCTGTGCCTCCCACACAACCCTGCTCTTCACTCACATGTCCCTGGGGATAACTGCAAGCCCATTTTGCACCCTCCAGAGTTGGGCTTGAGCAACCAAGAGCAGAGACCATGCAGACCTGTCCTCCTGCTACTTGACCTGCTCTCAGCACACTGTTCATCTTGAGTTTTCTGCTTTATCCTTTCCCTCAGTGGCTGAATACACTGAATTATGGCACATGACAGGCACAGGACTGACTGGCACCACTCTTTTTTTCAGAGCAAAGTAAGTTCCCCTTGGAAACTAATAAACAAATTCACTACTTTTCTCTGAAAAAAAGAGCCATCCCTGTTAAAGGCTTTCCTAGGCTCATCAACCCGCTCTAAGTGCTCTATGGCACGTTTTCCCTCCCCTCTGGTTGGAGGATGCAGATGGCCAGGACAACAGGAGGAGGGGGAAAAAAAAAAAAAAACCAAATTAAAAGATCATTTTCTTCCAAAAATTCTCATTTAACGCTCATGCAGAGGCCTGCAGGGGCTTCCCCAGCAGTGTTTCACAGCCAGCAGCTGATCCTTTAACAGCCATGAGCCTGAAGTTTGGTCTCCCACACCAACAGGATTTGGTCTTTCAAGGGCTGAGTACACTGAACTCCTGGAGACTTCAAAGCACAAATAAGCAAAGCTGCTCTTCTGGCTCTTCTGGGGTTTGGGTGGTTTCTTTGTTTGTTTGTTAGGATTCTTTTAATATACATATAGTGCTGCCTAAGGTCTGTTTTCCTGCTAACTCATTTTCACAGGAATTCCACTAATCTGCACTACTATTTGCCATTCAACCTCAAATAAGCCAACCACTTGATACCAGTAGAACTGCTCCTAAATCTGTTCCAAAACTTTTTTGGAGTGTATGGAAAGCACTTTGAAACTAAAGAGCCTAATAAGATTCTCTTCCTTTGAGTCTCCAATCCTCCATGAACATCCTCAGCCTCTGCTCCTCCCAGTGCATCTCAGGACACGTCATCTGCTCTAGAGCAGAAAATTCCATATAGGAAGGAAATCTTGTGCAGCTTAAAGCATGACCAGTATGATTTCTTTTTTTCCTCACTCGCCTTCCACCAAGTGTGAGGGTGTGTCCTAAAGGTAGGAATGCACCAGGAAATACAGTTATCTACTTCTCTTCACAGGTGCTGAGTGCAGCTGCTTCCACAGAGAAGCTGAATTTCTGTCCAACAAAAGGAGTTGAAAACCCATTCCTACCAAAAGCATCTTCTCAGAGTCTGCCTGTGAACACCGGAATGCTGCATTATCACATCTTTGGGACAGAGTGTTCTTATGACACCACTGGCTAATTGCCCCCCAGCTGAAAGAATATAAGGGGACACTGTTCATTTCAGCACACCAAAAAATGCGTTTTAGGAAAATTGGCAGGAAAAGGTACATCTTGTAACATGATGTGAAGAAATACTCTTCTCCTGGCAGCATTAGATAAACAATAACCAAAGTTCCATTACAGATTATTACTCCTGAAATAAATAAAAAGAAGAGTATGATTCTGTTTCAAAGGTCCAGGTGTTCTATAATTTTTCCCTACTTAATTTATGTTACCTGATGACCTAAAGCACCTTTAATGCTTGTAGTGCAATGAGAAAGATTTCTGTGATACACAAAAAACCCCCATTCCATGCAGACTCCAGACCTGTTCAAATCAGTGGGATTATGATCTTATTCCAGAACATGTTTTCATTATTTAATCAGAAATCCATTAAAATTCATGAACAAAATGTTTTATGGGACATCTACATTTGTAAAGTGTTTTCCCCTGAGTTCTGCAGCTTTTACCCAACAGGTTCTTTTTACTGTGTGGTTTTATTTCATGGAATCCCAGATTGGTTTGGGTTGGAAGGGACCTTAAAGATCCTCCAGTGCCACCCCCTGCCATGGGCAGGGACACCTTCCACCAGCCCAGGTTGCTGCAAACCCCATCCAACCTTTGATAACTCAGTTCCCTGCTGTTTGTCTCTTTTATAGATGATATCCCTCATTTCACAATACACCTGTAAGTTATAAAGGGTTTTTAATAAAGATTTTGCTCAGAATGAGAATCCTCCACACAACACACTGCAGTGCACAACTAATCTGTTTATTGTTTCCAACCCAGGGAAGGTCCTGAAGAGGAAAGAAGGTTACAAACTGCCATTGAGAGCCAAACAAGATAATCTTTTCAGGAATTCCTTTTAAAAAAAATCTTCAAGATGGAGAGACATTACACTTCATAAAAGGTTCATCACAAAACCAGTTTAGAACAGGAAAACAAACTGAAGACGTAAAAATCCCAAAGGAATCCTGAGCACAGTCTCCTGACCCTGGCTTAGCAGCTGCCAATCCTCACCGAACTTACATTTCAGCCCCATTTGTAACCATGCAAGGCAGAGCAGAGGTGAAACACCAGTAACATGGAACAAGCCCAGCTTGCAGCTCTGGACTCCAAAGACTGAAAACCCAAAGTGTCAGTGCTGCTGGCCCTGTAAAGGCAGTGGGGATAGGTGTGGACAGCTCCTCTCCATGTGGGCACTAACACAGCACCTCTGAGACAGTCCTACACAGTCACAAAAAAGGGAAAAAATTTAGGAAAATCTTTCAGAGCCTCCTCCCTGCTGAGTCCCAAAAGCTCCTGCAAAGCTTCCGTGGCCCAGCAGCTGTGGAGGACGTTTATCTTACTGAAATGAGTCTCCTGGGAGTGCATTTAATTTAAGTCCCTGAAGTTAACACCATTAGAAGATACATTTCCTTGATGATTAAAAATTAACCACACAAGTATTTCAAAGCTTTTGAAATAACTTCGGACTAATGAAGGGCTAATTGCTTCACTACATGTCTTCATATAATAATGTATAAAAAATTGGTGCCAACTGTCTTATGTCAACTTCTGCATCAGTTAATTACATGTTTGCCATCAGTCATCCATAGTCACAATTAAAGCATGAGAATATTCTTATAATTAGTTTTCTGGTTTAGAGCAAGAGACAGTTGAAGGAAGTATTAAAATGTGGGTGAAATTTTTTTTGTTACTAAGCTGACACAATCATTAGCACCATCTTAGGAATCAACCCCAGGGCTGATTGGAGTTCTGCCTCTCAGGTTTAAGCCACCATTAGAAAACTCTCAGGTTTAGCAGATCTAAGTCCAAACATTTCAATTTGTTCCTTCTTATTTTTTGAAATATCACAAGCAACATCTGGTTATTTCTCAGATTAATATCACTGGCATTTCTTTGGAGCAGAAATCTAGCATATGATATTAGCAGCCAAACACTAACTCTGTTTTCAGAGAAGTAAGCACCAGCCAGGACTGGGGAGAAGACACCTTCATCATGTCCTTCCTGATGGGGAAAAGTCTGCATATCCCAAGTGTAACATCAGAATGTAGCAACTGCACAAATGTCATTGGGAACCTACACATTGAGCAAATTCCATGTAAACAGCAGCACTGAATTCCCTGAGTTTCTCACACTAATGATTAGCTGAAGTTTTAAAGCTGGTTTGTTTTGTTTGGAGGGGTTTTTTAAACCAAGCATAAATACATTGCAGCATCTCCATCTCAAAAGGATCCCAAAACCAAATAAGCGATTCCGAGAGAAAGCTGGCACAGTGCAGCTGCTGCTCTCTGGCTCCAGGCTCAGGGTCCTGCTTCAGCAAGGCTGGGAGTCAAACCCAGCTGACACTGAGCAGATCCTGGAGAGAACAGAGAACACCAACGGCTGTTCAGATACAGCCGAGGGATATGGCAAAGCAGGATCTCACACTCTGAATGCCCTCCCAGCCTTCTAGAGAATGACATCCTTATAACAAAACAGAACAAAACACCCACAGAACAACAGAAAAATCAACACCACAATAAATGTATCTGCATATGTAAAAATAAAGATGTTTATCTATGGAACCAAAGGCATTTTTCTCAGAAATGTCTTATTCTAAAATTGTAGTTCATTTCTACAAGGAGACAGTCAGGAACACAGCTGGGGAAGGTGTGGGTTTGAGATTAATGGAAATTAGAAACTGGACCTCAAAAAACTCCTGACACAATTATTAATTTCTGTATTTTTAAACAAAACAGCCAGTTTGACTTTCAGTTCCCCAAAAGAGAGTATTGAACTAAGAGCTTGATTCCACACAGAAAGGGCAGTTCAATGGCAAAGTTAACCCAAGGGTTTTTCAGATCCATAGAACAAACATTTCTGCCTGCTGAAACACAACATGCTCACCTCTCAGATTTCAGTTGCACGTGTCTGAACTAAGCCTAGGAAGTCACCTTTGAAAAAAAAAACCACACCTTTAGGAAAGTATCCTTCCCCATCCCCAAACACCACTGGACACACACTGCACTCCCTGGAAGAGTTAAATCAAAGACAAAGGTCTTGTAAGGCACCAGGACCCCAGAACCTCCAAGACCCACTACAGGCAGGCTTTTTACAGCTCCTGCTCCCACACACTTGGCTGGAAGAAGGGCCAGAGCACAAACTCCTCCTACAGCACAGCCTAAACCTCCTCTCTAGGAGATGGAGCAGCAGGACTTGAGCACAGATCCTGTTAGGAGAGGCTGAGGGAGCTGGGGTTGTTGAGTCTGGTGAAGAGTAGGCTCAGGGGAGAGACCTCATCACTCTCTGCAACTCCCTGACAGGAGGTTGTAGCCAGGTGGGGGTTGGTCTCTTCTCCCAGGAACCAGCAGTAGGACAAGAGGGCTCAGTCTAAAGATGTGCCAGGGGAGATTAAGGTTGGATATCAGGAAGGAATTCTTTCCAGAGAGAGTGCTCAGCCATTGGAATGGGCTGCCCAGGGAGTGGGTGGATTCCCCATCCCTGGAGGTGTTTAAAGACAGGCTGGATGTGGCACCAGTGCCATGGGCTGGGAACCACAGCGAGGTCGGATCATGGGTTGGACTGGATGATCTCAGAAGTCTTTTCCAACCCAGCTGATTCTGTGGTTCTGTGATCTGTGACAATTGTGGCCTCGCCCTGAGCCCGAGTGATGCCTCATTGAGCTGCTCCTCCTGTTTGTCCCACCTAGCAGGGCAGTCCAGCACAGCCCTGCAGAGACACATGGGAATGAACCTCTTTCCCTGACAGCTCTGAATGCACCCAAACCTTTGCAGATTTAAGTACAATGGTGCCTCACTTGTAATGGTCTCAGGGGCACCTTTCTCTTTGGAAGGGCTTTTTTGCCTCTTGAGAGCTTTCAGAGGTTGCTCTGCAGACTGCTGGGGAGCGGGTCCTTCCCAACTGTGAAGTAATTACCTGGAATGAACATGAAATGTGATGGACATGAAAAGGAATAATAAATTACATCTTGTGCAGATTCCAAAAGGGATGTGCACTCACAGAATCCTGCTGGCTTTGTGCTTCTCTTGCATATCTGACCCTGAATCTCGGTGTGCCCTGGCTGGGATATACCTGGAAGGACATCCCAGCCCAACTGACAGCACACTTGAGTGCACTGGATCGGCTCTCACAGAGACAAAACATCTCCCAGCCTCACGTGACAGATGCTGCTCTCTGTGGCAAGGACTTCAGTCTCTGAACTAGTGCAACAATGGGACTTCCATCCACACCCACACACTCCCAGCCACGTTCACTGATAAACTGACAAACTTTAAGCAGAGCCTGTTTCACATTTTAATCCATCCCTATTTTAAACCAGCAATTTTATTGCCATTAGTACCTAGAGGAACTTGTGGGCACTGGATACATTAGATTACAAGGCATTCTTTATTCAGACATTATCTAATTTCACAACCACCTGAAGCACACAAGCTGCTCAGGTGCCATTTTCTGCTGCTGCTGAATTTGAAACTCTTCCAAAGGCTGAAAACAAGTCACCAGAGGCTGAGGGATTCCAAAATCAGGCAGGGGGAAAGCTGAACACGTGACTACTTTAGACACTTGCGTTCCTCAGTCCATTCTCTATCATTGTCTAACATGTACTTGTTGAAATAAGATGATAACTCAGAAACCTAATTAAAAAGGCTGTTTAAAGTACTCCTCTCATCCTTTCCTCAATTGTTGAAAAACTTCCCTGAAAAAAGGGCTTAAAAAATCATGAAGATGCTTTAAACACTAAACTTTGTCTCTATTTAGAGCCACAAATTATTCACTTTACCTTCAAAAGTGATTTGTATTTACTGTGAGGGTGTAGCACGTAAATCACTATGAAACATGCTTCTAGTTTGCAAGTCTGAAACTCAGTAATTTGAGTTGCTTTCAGAAAACTCTGTTTCAAAATTTGTATGTAAAATAATTCATTAATGACAAATTAAGGAGCTGAGGTGCTTTTCCCTTCTGTTTTGCTTCTGTCTTCCTTCTCACAGCTGAGGTGAGCAGGTGTTCTCGGTTTGGGGAGCAAAGACACGTTTTCGGGGGGGGAACATAGATCAGGCCATATAAGTAAGTTCAATAATCTCCACTTCAGAGTCTACATTCCTGAAATCAAAGGCATTCATGCAAATATAGATTGGGAGCTTCATATCATGATTATAAAACAATTCCACCCACTCACCCACCAAATTTCTTCATAAAATAAGAATAAAATGTTTAAATATGAAACATAATGCATACAATAAAAGGACATTTTCTCTGTTAATATATAAAATGTATAAAGAAGAGGGTTTGATTAGCTTGTATAATGAGTGAAAATTAACTACAACAGACATGTTGCTGTATGGACCTTGTATGTACAAAGGAATCCAATCAATGAGTTGTTCACATAGAGTTGTTTGTCTTTTGTATAGAATGCATGAAATAGCCCTGCTAACTGTTACCCAACAAAATGGAAAACAAAAGAGGAATCTGAGGAGTCCAAAACATCAAAAGGTTTTTTACCACCATCTTCTCATCGCTGAAGATTTGTTGTTGGGCAACATTCTTTCACTGTCCTTCTTCTGGGTCTGTTATGGAGAATGGGACAGTCTGGAATGGAATTTCAGAGAAAAGGCACTGGAGGTGATTCTCTGTTGGAAGGAAATATGAGACATTTCTTGGATATAACCTCTGATGACTGATGTTGCAACACTGAAGTTGATGAGAGTTTTGGCATCTACATTTATGAACCCAAGTCAGATGATCCCTCTTTCTCTCTTCTTTCAGCAGTCAAATCATAGAATTCATGCCAACAAGGACTGCCAAAAAAGTATGTTAACTGGTTCTGGCTCTACAGAAAGCCTTGGAAACTGTAGATATATTAATCAAAGTGGGGTTTGCAAGCTGAGAATATATAGGTGAGGAAGGGGAGAATAGGCAAATGGATGTCTTTGCTCACTACTTGACAAGTTAAGAACCTCACGACACCAAAGCCAAAATTTCAGGGGTTAATCAATCTTTACTGAAAGAAAAAAGGGCACTGTTTAGCTCTGTTGAACTGAAGACATGTTAATAGCTTATGCCATTAAGATGCAAAGTCAAATACAATAGATTTAAAACATAAAATAAAATAAACTCACGTAAAATGTCCCTTGTGGCTTGGGCCAGCAGCAGATACAATGAAACCCACGTTTCACTGAGAGCATTTTAAGCTCTGTGTCACCTGATGCTGCTCAGAGCCAAGGCTGCAGGGTGGGATGGGATGGTTCCCAGTGTCTCACAGTGTTCACACATCCACAAGTGCTGCTCAGAGGAAAGCAAAGTTAGGAGTAGAATTAGAAGAAAAACTTTTCTTGTGTATCCTGTGCAATAAACCCTGTTCAACTGCCAGGCGCTATTTCCACCAGCAAAACTTACCCATGTTGCAGAGCCTTACGCCATTTACTTGAATTTTACTACTATTTCTGAATGAAGAAATAAACAAAAATACAGATAGAGATTGTATACATTAAGCTGGAAACACCCCCAAAAATAACGCCATTCACAGACGTTAGGGAAAAAATGAGAAAATCATTAATGTTTTTAAGTAAGAGCAATGAGATGAAGTTGTGTCAAAATAGATCTAACACGGATCATTCAACTACCCTGCTTAAAAATCCTAACAGTCAATACCAGAGTTTTCCCAATCTGCTCTGGTTTTAATTAGTAAATACTTTCAAGTAACCAGCACCAAACAGGCAATAGAATTTCATGTGCATTTCCTCTGAGAACTGTTCCAAAGATCTGGTTAATGCTGAAGAACAATTCACTGACTACAGATCAATACAGACAACAAATTGTGACTGGGTAAAGTATTGTGATTAAGTGAAACACAAATGCACACCATCAAGGGCATTTACCCTACACCAAAAAACCAGCAACCCTCTGAATAAACAAGCCTGCACAGTACCGTGTGTGCATTTACACACTGACTTTATCTTCTGGCACAGTTTTTAGGGTTTTTTTTCCCCAAAGAAGTGTCTGCTCCCTGATGTTCAGAATTATCATCTACAATGTTCAGTGTCAAGGTATGTAACATCAAAAACTTGTAAATATGAAATGATAATTTTTGTGTCCTTCTGTCAAAGTTAAAATCTCATCAGTAAATATGCATTTGAATTTTATCAGTCCAGTCCTGGTATATCTGCATCTGCAGATGAGAAAATACTGGCCAAATCCTTGTCCTACTGAATTCATGAAGGATTTTGGGGTTGATTGCAGTGAAAGTGCGAGTCTCTTTACCCCAGTGTTACTAATAGTCTTTGCATGCACAAAGCCTATATTCAAAATTACCGACTTCTCCAGTGCCCAGGGCAGTTTGTTCAAGAAAATGAACACACAGCCAGGAATTTTACCAACTTTTTCTTGATCCTCGGAAATAAGATGCGTAATTCCTTATGGGAACAAGGTTACTTTTGTTCCATAATTTTGAGAGCAGCAGGGCCCTGCAGAAGAGAAATAAATGCAAGAACAGCACACAACTGCAGCTCTACATTGTTCCCCTTTCCACTAGTTAAGCCTCATCCTTGCCCTTAATAAATAAAAAATGAACTGCAGAAAACTTTAATATGGAATTAAAAGTAAAATGAACACAATCTTAAGGGACATTTCTGGATATACATTTAATTTTACTGTGAGACCAAACAGGGATGGCACAAGGAGGACAGTCCCAGTTTATTTGACTAACAAATTATCCTTTGAGCAGGGAGGCAGATTTGCTTCCAGCAGGGACACATTTCAGAAAGTCCTGACGTGACGCAGTTGTTGCCCTGAGGTGCAATTCCTTAACCTTTATGAAGTGCAAAGTTTGAACCTGGGATTGTTATTCTGCAATTAAAATAATTGTAAAATAGCTATTGCACCATGTGTGCACAAGGAAGCCACTCAAGGTTACAAGGGCAAGCTGAAATTTTTCTAATTTTTAACCTTTGAGACCCAACTTTGAAAAAAACTGTAAGGCTGCAAAGCAGTTTTTTAACCTTGATATTAGGAAGACAAAAGGCTTTTCCTAATATGTATTTAAAGTCGGCAAAATACCTTTATTCAAGCTTTTCTCCTACAACTCTGATCAGAGATAAGGTGCTGTATGTTATTTAAATGCCCCTGTGTTCTGCTGGTAAATGCGGCAAAAGGGAGCAGGTCACACAGCTCCAGGTACCAGGTTTATTTTGAGGTGAGTACTCTGGAGCAAAATGCCCAAATGAAGCTGGGACAGATCATGTTGACAGATGTTGGTTCAGTCCAGCAGCTCCAAGACTGGCAGTAAAAAGGCAGAGCCCCAGGGAGCTGCTGCTGTGCAGAGACACAACCCTCACGGAATCACTGAGGCTGGACAAGGTCTCCAAGATCATGGAGTCCAGTCCCATCCCCTCCTTGTCAGCCAGCGCAGAGCACGGAGTGCCACATCCAGTCATTCCTTGGGTACCTCCAGAAAACACTTCTGCAAACAGAGCCTTGGGTTTGGGCACCAGCCCAAATGACAGTGACAGTGTGTCCTCACCTTCCATAACGCTCAGGCAATGGGAGATTTCGAACACCCTCACAAAGAGAAAGCACTAGAAGTGAAATATCAGTAACATTTCCTATAAAGCAATTGAATGTCTTGCTTTATGGAGTAGAACCTCATCATTAGTTAGAGAATCCTCTCACCACTGAGCCTGGGGCTTCATGAAAGTTCAGGTGAAATCCGAGATACCAAAAGTTCCAAGTTTCCAAACTTTGGTTTCTAGAACTTCTGCTTCTTAGAGGCATTTGAAACCCCCTTAAAGGACTGAGAAAGAGATACTTTGAGCTTGGCAAGGGACAACAATGATGAGGACAAACTTTGATTCCCATTCTGCACACATGTGTGGGGGGACACAATTATTACCCAGGGAGCTGCTTCACTCCATGAATTCCCTCTCACAGGGACGGTTTAGGGGGATGGCAAGGGAGCTGCTGCTCATGCACTGCACAAATGGATGGGAGAAGGACATAGCAGACAATCCCATGCGGCAGCTGAACTGGGAGTTCAACAGAGCCAAGAAGAGGGCTTATGGTGTTTAGTGCCTCCCAGTAAGGGAAAATTGCTGAATTTTAATTCTTGGGCTGGAAATAACTCAGTGACATTGAACTTTCAGTGGCAGTTCTAGCAGACAGCTGCCAGGGCTCGGGCTCTCCTCACCACACACTCCTGTTTCCCTCACTGCTCTGGGGTTGTGCTGGTGCAAACAGCACAACAACACAGAGATCCAGGTGTGGGAATGACTTGGCAGAAAATAAACTCGTCAGCACATCCCTGATCCTGCTTAATGTGCAACAGCACTAATCCCATTTTGAGGAAGAAGGGAGAACAGGGCAAGGCTCTGAAGCCAGAACTGTTGTCTGTCCCAGTGGATTTTAAGCTGTACGCCTGCTTAGCCCTGCTTGATTCTGAGCCAGGGGGACAGAATGTCTCCTGCCCAGTCCCAGTGCAGGACCATCACACCTGCCTGTCACAGCCAGGCAGAGCACAGGTGGATGTGACTGTGTATCCCTGGAACGGAATGGAAGGCAAAGGCTTCCTGGCAGGAACCTCCACCATTCAGATGAACAGGACAGGAGACCACTCCTCTTGCAGCATCACTTTCGTGAACAGGGCAAGATTCTGTTTTACAAAGGGTAAAAATTAAAAACATAACTACAGCCTGGAGGTTAAGGGACACACAAGCTGAGGAATGCTAAACAAAGTGTAGCTGTGCTCTGGTCATTCCCTGCACCACAAGCTCATAAAGGTCTGGTCATCCTGCCTGGAATGATTATATTTCAGTAACATTCCTTGAAAAATGTAACCATGATGGATGTTTTAAAAAATGAGCCAGGTCCACATTCCAGATGAAACTTTGCTTTCACCTGTGCTTTTAGACCTCACGCGGTTATATTCAAACCTAAACATCCCACGAGAATCAGAAACAAAACACACCATCTCAGACAAAAGATGGTGAGGTGACCTCGCCCACTTGTAGCTTAACACCAAGAATTGGAGCTGTTTCATAAAAGTCTTTGAGAATATATATATATACATACATATACATATATCTCATTGCATAAACCATACAGGAGTTTAAAGTTTTAGAAATCATCCTCCAACCATCCTACAGCTGTGAAAGTTAAAGGAATTTCTTAATTCCCCTTCGGACATAATTTTTGTTATTTTTGGAAGTACCTTCTGTTTTGGCCATTCTAATCTTGGTTGGGGTGTCTGCTGGCAGCCCTTGAGCAGATCACTCCAGGATTACAACACTGGGATTTACAGCAGTGCAAACAAACAGCAAAGCAGGGCCAGCAGCTGCTTTCCCTCCCAATGCAAATGAGAGATAAGGACTCAGCTCCTTCTTCCATCCCACAACCCCAGTCAGTCTGTCCAAGGTAGAACTGCCTTCAGCTGGCACAAATCCCAGTGTCTTATTCTATCTTTATGGGGCTTTTCACTGCTCCAGCTGTCAAATCAGTGGCAGCTGAGGATGGCTCGTTGATGTGCAGTCTGGAAAAGGTACGAACAAGGACCATCTGAGCTCGGTTTTACTTCTCGTCCTGCTCTGAACTGTCACACTGGATGTGTTTCCTCCTAACACTTCAGGGTAGACAGAATTCCACAGTGGGTCTGAGAGGTTCAAGATAAGTTCATTAAGCCACTTTCTTAATCATGTCCATGAACTGTGCTCTCATTTCTTATGAGGCTTTGTGTAATAGATTTTATAAAACCTTAATGGAAATCTAATTAGAGCCAAAAGTCTTTGAAAGATTTCATTCTTTTTCTTCCCTTCTTTCCCCTCCTCCTTTTTTTTTTCCCTTTCAATTATGAATTGTAGGAAGGGACAAAAAGGGGCAGTAAAAAAGAACACTCCAGAATAAGCTTCAAATTGTCAGCATTTTTCTTTCATATTCATGTGCATCCACAGCAGAAAATTTGCTAAAATTATTGATGTTCCTCTGTCCTGATACTGCACTGCAGGAATGGCTGCAACAGGAGATACTTGGACAACAGTCCCAGCACTAGACCCACACAGCTCTTCTGCAAACAGGTCAGTGTTCCACTCAATGAACTCCATGAAAAAATAAAAATGCTACCCTTCAAGAAAGCATTTCAAGGGTGTCACTACACAGCTTTCACCGACAGCACAGCTGAGGATTGGTCCCATTTCAAAGGCATCTCAGTCATTCCCCCTTTTCTCCAGCCAGAAATTCTGCACCAGGATTTAGGGTGGATACCTTGACATCCAAACACAGGCTGGGGCTCCCAAACTCACTGCCATGGGATTCATATCATATAAGAAATGAAACTATTTTTAGGGAGGTAATAAACCACTCAGTGGGTGACTCCTCTGTCACCTAAACAGCCCAAAGATTATTTCAATAAACATTTCATTATGGAAGGTACAGTTCTGTATTTTATTTCATGCACAGTTATTCCTCCCACAGCCTATTTCAGTGGTCAGGTAGTGACAGGACAAGGGGCAAGAGTTTTAAACTGCCAAAGGGCAGGGTTAGATGGGATATTGGGAAGAAATTGTTCCCTGTGAGGGCGGGGAGGCCCTGCACAGATTCACCAGAGAAGCTGTGGCTGCCCCATCCCTGGAAGTGTCCAAAGCCAGGTTGGACGGGGCTTGGAGCAACCTGGACTAGTGCAAGGTGTCCCTGCCCATGGCAGGGGGTGGCACTGGATGGGCTTTAAGGTCCCTTCCAACTCAAACCAATCTGAGATTCTGTTTGAGCAGGTGGTCAGCTCAATGGAAAGATGCAGAGCTACTGATTGCACCTCAAAAAAACCCAAACCAAAACAAAATATCAGTGAAAAATTCAGCGCCTTTAAGATATTGATTTTGTATAATGCCAGTATTTTGCAGTTGATTTAAATATCCAGAGCTCAATTCATGATTCACCAATGCACATATGTATGCCAGGAAATACTACCACTCCAAATATTTGTGGGTTTCATGTAAATATGGAGAGGAAATGGCTTTTATACAACACAATTCTTTACGTCATCTTACTCAAAAATAGAAACACAAAGGAATTATTTTTCAAATCTTAGCTCTTTCACTTAATACCTTTGTTTCTAAACATACAAACATAGTCTTTAAGAGCACAAAGGGAGGTCTGAGCTTCTTTTTTTTCCCCCAGAAGTACATCTGTGTGATACAGGGGTTTTTTTGCTTGTTTTCTTTGGAAGGTTTTTTCCCCACCTCCCTGGAAAAGTCAGGCTTTCCAGGAAGTTCTAATGGTGAAGAAGCTGAGCTTGACTACTAATAGACTCTTCAACATATCCAAATACGCATTTAGAATACAAATATAGCCACTTTATTATTGCTCATTGTTAAGTATGAGGAACTGGAGAGAAGAGCACAACAAGCCTTTACCCCTCACCTCAACATTATGCAGGATGTCAAAGACCTTGAGGGACCAGAATAATTAAATCAATTTGTACTATGATTCAACAGAAACAAATGACAAATAGTCTTGGCTGAAAGGAACAAACAAATGCACCAGCAGGGAGCCAAATCCTGAGGTCTTTGTTCAGTCTTAATCTGGCAACTCCCACTGAGATCAAGTGACTTTGCTGGAAGACTAGAGTTTCAGCTGAAGGAGGCCGTGAGATTTTCCGGGAATAGATTCTGTGCAGCAGCATCACAGAGACAGAGCTGGGTGTCAGGGTGGATAATACACCACACACAAGTTAACAATACAACTCTGTCACAGAAAAAGTGAATGCTATTTAGGTCACAACACTAAGTATGTAAAATAAGCACAATTATCCCAGTCCCATTAGATCTCCGCTGGAGTGCCCGTGTTTGGGAGCAGTGTGCTCAAGAGATGGACAGATCAGAGGGACCTCAGAGAAAAGCATCTAAGATGATAAAAGGTTTGCAAAATAAAACCTGTACTCTGAGAAAACACCACATATTAAGAAAACTTTAGAAAGATTCTAAATGGAAAAAGTAAGGACGTCACTGCAACAAAGTTACCAAGGTTCAGTGAGAGAAAGTTGTTTTCTAAACCATTTCTAGCACAAAAAGTCACTTGTGCCACGCAGGAAGGCATGTAATACTTTCATCTACTGCCCAATATGTATTCATCTACTGCCCAAACCTTTGCAGTTTGGTGGTAAAATTGTAAGTTAAGACTATTACTTCCTGTTAATCTCCCCTGTCCCATCCAAGCCACCAGTTCCACAGACTGAGCAATACAACATTTTTGGGGAAGTAATCCTACAGAATACCAAGGGTAATAGATTGGAGCCTACTTACTTCAATCTACTTTAAAATCACAGAATCATTTAGCTTAGAAAACACCTTTGAGGTCATGAAGTCCAATAATTAACTCAGTATTACCAAGGTCACCACCAACCCATGTCCCCAGATGCCACATCCACATGTCTTTAAATCCCTCCAGGGACGGGGACTCCAATTCTGCCCTGGAAAGCTGTGCCAGAGCTGGACAGCCCCTTCCAGGAAGAAATGGTTCCTAATATCCAACCTGCCCCTCCCCTGGCACAGCCTGAGGCCGTTCCCTCTCCTCCTGTCCCTGTTCCCTGGGAGCAGA
>JAWMRA010000020.1:855326-879065 GCA_035584735.1 Pseudotriccus pelzelni
AAGTGTCCAAGGCCAGGTTGGACGGGGCTTGGAGCAACCTGGGCTGGTGGAAGGTGTCCCTGCCCGTGGCAGGGGGTAGCACTGGATGGGCTTTAAGGTTCTTTCCCACCCAAACCCTCCTATGACTCTTTGATTCCACTCTTTGATTCCATTCCATTATGAAATGTAATCCTAAATCACCAGTGGAAACTGAACACTGAATTTTCATTTGAGGGTCTGTAACCTCAGCCAGTGTTTTTCTTTTAGTATACCTTAAATAATAAGCACAGCAGACCACTACCCTCCAATTCAACACTGCCTGAAAATATCCTCTGTGGTCTTGCACATTATTGAGGCAGACACTGAAGGAGCTACACGATGCTCAGGCTCAGCACCAGACAGACACAGTCATTTTTTGTCAGGCTATTTTTTGCTGGGTTTTTTTGCATCACTGTGGAATGCAGCTCTAAAGACAGCGAGTTAAACTGACCATCCTAACACTATAGATAACGCGTGGAAATGTAACATATTGCCTTCTCTTAAATAGGAATGCTTTTTAAAATTAATTGTATTATAATAGTGACTCCGTGCATTGAGTAACTGAGTGACAATTGTCGTTACTCAGACACTGCTATCACCATGTAATTAGTGCTCTCCCGGCTCCTGCTCCAGGCAGGAATCTTCGGACCCACAAACGCCGAGGTCAGGAGGTTAAACCTGCCTCTGAAATCTACAGCGCTTCTGCCAGCTCCATTTATGGCACAAAATAGGCACTTTCCTGAGGAAACGGGGAGAAAGGAGGGGCTGCAGGGCAACCAGGAAGGAACTGCCTGGGATTGCTGCCTGTCCTTTCCCCTTTCCAGCTGTCCATGGAACTGCTCTGCCTAAACAGCACCAGGCTCAGCCTTAAGCTTGTTTCCTCTAGCTTTGGCTCTTCACCCATGCCATGTGCCATTTGAAATCTTATTTCTTATTTTGAAGTGTCATTTATCCCCCAAAAGGCTGAAGTCCTGCATGAGAATGAAACCACATGGTTTAGTCTCAGCAGTTTCTGTTTTGACAAAACATGTTAACTCCAACAGCCTGCAAGGAATTTCCATGGCATCCACCTCAAAGTGATCCAGTACAGGGTAATATCTGGATGTTTCAACAATGTTGACAGTACTGATCTGGAAATTGTTTTTGGAGATTTCGGAACTCCTTGGTCTACATAACTGCACATAAAGCATTAAATGAACTTTCTCTCATCACACCAAAATCTATCAGCATCCTTCAATTCACCTCCCACAGAATCCACTTTCAAATGACCAATGTTTTCCACAGAAGAAGAACATGATACTGGAAAGCTCATATCAGCACAACCCAGGTTCTGCTGGACATGTCAGAGCGCCATCCAGATCAAACCATTTGATTAGCATATTATTATTATTATTATTACAATTTTTTGTGTTTTTACAAAGAGCAGTTTGGTTGCTACTTCACTTTCTTTCCTGCCTGTGCCAGACCAAAACTTTGCCCATCTCTCAAATAAAATAATAATTAAAAGAAAAAATAAAAATTTCATCAGTCAGGGAAAACAAAGTGGAGTGATTTTCAGGGGAAGAAAAACTAATGCATTTTTAGAGCATATACAGCACTTCTCTTAATGCCAAAAATACAGTACCTCAGATCACTGACCCATTTACCAGGAGTGGTATCAAATTAAATATAAGTACAAAAATACCCTCATTCCCCAAGCACATTTTTTTCCAGGTTGACGCAGTAGATTAAGCACAAATTCACTTATTCCATTTTTCCACCAATATAGCAATTATTACACACAGCAGGAATTTAATCATTCTCCTGGTACACTCAGCCCTGATGGGTCTCCTTCTACACCAGCTGCACATGGACAAGGTCCTGTCACCTCCCCCCCTCAGCCTGGGCAGTTGGGCAACCAAGGGGCAACCAGGGTTCACAGGACAGATTTGGTCATTTTATAAAGCCCAGTAAAAGATGATTTCAGTGTGGACAAATACACCCCTGCAGTTACTGTGGTGAATTGGGCTCTACCAGCACACAAAGGAAACCCAGGAATAAGCTCTTGGTCAAACAATAAGAGTTTTATTCACTTCTTTCATTTATCCAAAAAAAACCTGTTCAGCAAACTGTGAGAGTAATTAAAACACCAGATTACTAATGAAAATATGCATCCTAAATAGCTAAATAATTAGAGTTCTGATCTCATTTTCAGAGCACATTTGTTTCCAGAGTTTGCTACTGAAGCCACTAGATATGATCCTTCAGCACCAAACAAGATTTAGGAAATTCATCTCTGTTTTTAAGGAGAACAGGGCACTGCCCTTTAATTCCATCGGATGTCTCATGTGTTGAACCACATGCAGGTGTGACACCTTTTCATCTCCAACACCCCAAGGTCCCCATACAATCAGAAAAGTTTCAGGGTTTCTAAATGAAGGGTTTCCTATCTAGTAACAAAAAGAATTAACTCTGAAAAATGGATTATCAACTTCCAATAAAGATAAATCCTTCATTACTTGAAAAGAAATTATATCATGAGAGTGACAAACAAGGTAATTTGTATCTACAGTAAATCATTACCAAGGAAAATGCAAAGTTCTGTAGCTAATAACTACACACACCCAGCTCAGGACCAGGAGACGGCACAAAGCTTTCTCACAGACAAAAGACCAGAAGTACAAAAACTCCCTGTAAGGTGTTAAACAGAAAAGCCAGAGCTTTTGCTGATGTAAATTATTGACTCTAATGAAGAGCTTCAACAGCTGCACAGCAGATTCAGGGTAATGAAATTCTGCCAAGTAAGACCCACTGAAATGCTCACCAATAAATGGAGATTTATCAAATCACAACTGAAGAATTACTATTTTTGACAAAGGGATGTTATCAACAGTGATTACACTGATGCTTGATCTTGAGCAGACACCTCAGCAATAAGTGCATGTCAATACTGCTTTTATTTTCTAGTCTTGTTGAGTAGTATTTTCTCCACTGTGCACACCTTGGTTTTGGTTTTGCAGGAGTTTATTTCTGCTCAAGTATAGGCCTTGGAAGTCTCTGGTGGCCCCAAGACACTTCTCTGCTTGGCTTTGCTGTAATAACATCAGCATCTCTCATCTTATTTACTTGGAATCTTACTGCAGTCCTCTCTATTTCTTCTGGAAACAGCATTTTCATTTTTCCTCTTGATCCTACAGGAATGATTGGAATGGTGAAACAGTAGTATATTAAAAGCCTCGACACCTAGAGAGAGACTGCCTGCAAACCCCAACCCTGCTGCAAGAGTTCTGCAGTACCTGGCTCTGCTTTCCAACATGGTGTTAATTAAAACACCATACTAAGGCTGCTCTGGAGAGTCAGTTAATTGATTATAGATATCCTTTCAGAAGGAGCTTTAAAGGCTACATTGCATTTCATAATAATGACTGGAAAAGCGTAAGATGCGTATCTGGTAAAAATATGCATATATATATGTATATGTGAATATGAAAACCATCCTAAGTGCATTACCATAGCTCATGTTTATCCAACAGGAGCCACATGGACTTAAAAGGTAAAATAATGAAAATCCATGTGCAAGTCAAATCTGGTTCCTCTTTACTCAGTTCTGAAAGGTCCACCATTAATGTGTCAGTCATCCATCTGTAAACCCTTAAACATACAGATCCATAACCAGGAATGACTTGTGGGAATGCTGCAGGAACCCTCCTGAGTGCATCCCTCTGTAACTATGCCTTGGGACCACGATAATCAGCATGAGAAGCAGAGAACAGATTTAAGAGCTTTCATCTTGAAGATGATTTATATTCTTCCACTTCTGTACAGTTCCTACACAGGTCTGCAGCACCCTGTGCTGCAGTGCTGCTGGAGTGCATTTCTCCAGGATTCAAAGCAGGCAATCCCATCATCTCCAAGCAAGCCTTCCAAAAAGGTGTCAAAGAGCAGAGGACATTTGACTTATTTTATCCTGCTTGTTTCCCTGAGACAATACATAATTCTTCCACTACCCAGGGAGTATTATGAGGGGGAGGAAAAAAACCTACTGCACAGTAATTTATAATAAATCACTCATCAACCCATCAACTTAATCTTCATTACAACCTATTGCTACAAAGATTTCAATAGTATGACGGAAGACTTAGTGCGCATCGAGGTTTGCCCGAGGGCTGAACGTAATCAGAGAGGGGACAGAATGAAAACACAACTGGCTTGTTAGTACTGCTACATAAAAACTTTTATGAGGGATTCTTAATAATGGTGAACACATGGGAAAAGAGGGATTTTTCTTACTTGCTTTTCCCAGGACATCAAAACCTTGTCCCATCCAATATATTTCTCCTGCTGGTGTTCCCACTGATTTGAGGGAGACATCTGGTTTAGCCTATGGGAAGTGTGTATTCCCCAGCACCTCTTTTTTGCCAAGTCCAGTAGAATTTAGTACAGTTAATCATGGAGATTGAAGGATGATCAAATGATTTGAAACTGTGAAATCACCTTTTCTTTATCCTTTCAGTAAAAATACCCCTAAAAGATAACCCAGAAAAACAACAGAGCACAGACAATAAAAAAATATGGATAATAAAAACTGCTGGTGGTTTTGTGAATCTTGAGTGTCTTCTCTTCTGTAAGTTCAGCTCCCTCCCTGACCAAACTAGGTCCAAATAGTGAAGGACAGAAAACTTGACTGACAGATTGGTCCAGAGCAGGACATTCCTTCCCCCTCCAATACCTGAGGACTTTGTTTTGTGGGATCTCAACCTTATTCTCATGCCACATAAAGTAAAAGATTTATCTTGTAGCCCATGCTATATCTGCAGCATGAACTGTCTGCTTATATTGACTAGATTGAAGTGACCAAAACCCAAGGAATTACAGGCGCCAACACAGTCCCAGTGGATCCTGAGAGGTACAAATGCCTGGAAAATGCCATTTGCTGGTGCAAAGGAATTGGCTCATGGATTTCTGCACTTCAACTAAATGCAAAATTAATGCACTGGTGCTAAGGACAAAGGCTAAAATATACTCTGCAATGTGCTGGAGGGAGAAGGAATGAAGATTTCTCTCTTGCTCCCTGTCAAACAGGCCCAGGGAATCACCTGGTGTTCTCCCCACACCGGTCCCAGCAGGGCAGGTGTCACTTGGACAGGCAGCAGCTCTGGGTAGATGGACAGTGGTGATGACAAAGTTAATTTTGCACACTGGCTCACAGATACTTGCAGATCACTACCCTGTCTGTAATAGCCTGGTACCACAGAGAAAATTTCATTAACCGAAGTATTTTTCTTATGTACCAAACAGGCCAACACATTCACATTCACACAGACACTTGAATTGGCACATGTATATCTAAACAGATTTTTCCTTGGATTTAGATCTCAAACCCTGTTTGTCCCATTACATTCCACTGATTTCTTCTTCCCCTCAATCTGCCACTTCCTGAATGTTTCTGAGCTGCTTTACAAGGAGACAGCAAAACTGTCAGTTTTCACACATCTGAACTATCAACAACTTCCTTCTTAAAATTGTTCAACTTCTTGTTCCTCAAATTTGTATTTTTTTTTAGATCCTGTGATGTGTTCACAGCCTCACCTGCAAATCCCCATCTCTGGGGATGGGCAGGCATCAAGTCCTTCACTGGGATTCATATCTGTCTTGAGTTTTGTTTAGTTCCCCCTCCCTCTTCCCCCTAAATTCATTATATTGCCATGGATTGAGCATTTCTTGGAATACATCATCTCATTTCTATCTGTCAGCCCAGGCTGCCTTCTGCTTAAGACATATGGAGAGGCATTCTTTTTCCTTGAGGGGTGACCAAGCAGACAAGGCTTTCAGTGCACTCTCTCCTCGGAAAGAACTGTCAGGAATTTTGTGGCTTTGGAAGAGCATGCAGAGCCCAAGTGGGTAAAATTGCAAAAGCACAGACAAAAGCATTTCTCCCCCTGACGCAAGCCATGTTTGCTGAAGCTGGTGATTGATATTGCTCCTTAAAACAATCTTTTATTATCAGTTTTTTGCTAATGAAGTTGGTCTGTTGGAGTGGTGAAAGGGCAGAGCCTGGGGGCACTTGACTTCCAGCCTGCACTTGGAAGGTGTCTTCTCTGGGTATGAGACCAAAGATATCCAGAGTTCAAGAGTTCAGCTGCTTTACCAGCAAACTGATCCAGCCAACTGCTAATCTGTCCTTCAAGATACCATGGTCACAGAAGATAACAGTCACAGTTCCATTAACCCAGAAGATTTCAACCATTTCTTCCTTCCACCTCACAAATAAAAGTAAAGGAGATCAGGTTTTTCCTCCCGTGTTATTCTCACCACATTTGTCATGTTTCAGGTCTGGTTCTTGTCTGATTCATTAAAGTGCCTTGATGCACAACAGATTAAATACTTAAATAAATAGTTCACTTTTCCTCTAAATTGCAAAAGTGATTCCAATTTTTTAAGCTGTTCACAGAAAACATTTTAAAAAGATAAACATCCCATTCATTGTGCAAATACAGAATATTTTTTCATGGCTAACTTTCCTAAAAATGTCTACAAATGCCTGTAGCAAAGATAAAAGTTGTAAAAATAAAAAACGATTTTTGTTTTAAAAGACACACCAACTGTTTCAGATTCAATGGACACAGGCTTGAACCTCTCAGAACCAGGTCAGCCACCTGTTTCCAGTGACCCCACTGCAAAAAAAAGGTGCACAATCCCTGCTTGTTTGGGCTGTAAACCCTCTGGGAGAAAAGAAGAGCAGCTCATACATTTAGTTCCTGTGCAGCCCAGAAGGAGAGGCCCAAGGCCCCAGACTGCCTCCCTCCTCTTCCAACACCCCCATCCCAGCACTTCCCTGGCAGAGCCTGCCTTCAGACAATGTGGGGATATTTGCTCAGATACTGTTTATTTCAGTAGGAAAGATGCTGGTCAAACATTTCCCTTATGTTATTTTCATGCCCCAGGGCAGTCTCAGATGGGGATTGATGTCATTTGCTTGAAATATTTGCTGTAAAATAAAAGCTGCTTATTTTTCAGCCAGGAAATCCAGCAGGGGAAACCCTAAGAGGCTGAAGTTGGCACTTTCTCCCATGGCTACACAGCCTGCCCTCTGTCTACACTTCACATCTGCTTTTGCCCTGAAGTCTTGCCACAATTTAAGAGTCACATCCATAATTTCTGAAGTGCTTGGAGTCTGAGTTAGAAGTCTGTCACTCTGGGCTCCCTACAGAGCTAAATAAGAGAAACCATCATCTCTAAGAGGCAGTTCAACCCATGGGATCTACTGACCAAACTTATTTCTTGCCACCATCTTCCCAGAGCAAATGGACTCCTGATTCAGGAGGCTTATAAAGGTGCTTGAAGTTAGACCAAATTTAATCCACAGAGCCAGCCCAAATCAAGTACTAGGTAAGTCAACATTAAACCCCCTATAACCACAAAGGGACCTCTTTGACACTGTTAAAATAAATCTGTCTGCATAAATCTATAGGAACAGTCAATGGGAATCATTGGATAAAGAGCAAATTTCCCCTTTTATAATCCTGACTGGAGTTAAATCTCTTGTTCAAACTTACCCTCTCCTGCTCCTGCATGTCACACTAATTTCATTATCCCCAGTAAAAGTGTCTCCCTCAATTCTCCTGCTGGGCTCAGAGCAGCTCCAGGGCCCCACATCCCTGCCCTGGGCATGAGACATGCCAGCACATCCCACGAGGCAGTGCAGGGCTGCACCAAGATGGATGCTTTCAGGTGACAGGCTCCATACACAGAGAAACACTTCATTCAAAAATTTAACTCCAAAATGCATCTTGTGAGAGTTATTGGTGCAGTTCAAGCCTCACAATTACATCTGCATCTGCTCCGTTCTGTTTGTCAACAGTGCCTCATAAATACTCCCTCCCTGACTGTAGCAGTCACTGTCAAAGCACCTTTGTGCTTTGGCTTGTTCTCCTCAGCCAAACTGGAGAGCAGAACAATTCTTTACCACTTCCTGCAAACAGTAGAGGTTTTAAAAAAAAGTGCTGCAAATCCTCCCCGGTTTGCAAAGGTTGGAATTTTTAACCACGGTATCAGTAGCCTCCACCTGCACATTTCACTTCAGAAAGACCACTAAAACACCAAAAGAAACATTTGCAAATGTTAATACTGAGAGACAGAACCCCTGGAATGAAGGGATGGAGGGAACTTTTTTCCCCTGATAACCTGAGTAATGAGCTGTCCATTTTGCAGGGAGAAAGTGAAACTCCAGGATGGGAAACGCAAAGTGGATTTGTAAGTGCATTAAAGGAATTCAAAGTCTACTGCAGGTAAAGGAACACCAATAATGATTAGGAAGGGGGAAAAAAAAGAGCTCTTGGCTTGAGCATGTGAAATGAGGTAGTGATGTCAGGACACTTCACAGCACATTTTAGGTGTGCTTCTGTATTTTCAGCTCAGAAATTTCTTAACCCAGGTGCAGCTGGTACATTTTGTGACATCTGTGGATCTTCCTATTTTATTTTTTTAATACAGAAAGTTACCTTTGCCAAATATTTCTGAAGTACTCAGGTGATTTTCTCCCTCTAAATAGTTGGAAAAGCAGACACTTTTGTAATAACCTCCATCATACTGTACAGAAACCCCCAAGGAATTTCATTTGATGGAGTCTCACAGGCATGCAGGGCTGCTTCTCATGCAACTACTTAGATAGAAAAGACAGGCTGTATAATGCAGCAGAAAGAAGCAATAGGATTTTCTCTTTTCTGCCAGTAAATGGCAATCCAGAAACTGAGATCTCTGTAGGAGTAACACAGAAAAGATCCAGTAACTTGAGAAGAAGAAATTAATTAAACATACTCTGCAGAAATTGGGTGAGGGTGTTGGGGTCTGACAGAAACCAATCCCTGCCTGATAAATCAGCATGAAAAAAATAGAAAGGTTACAGAGCCCAAACAGAACTTGGGAAACCAGAGCAGAGTTATCCTAAAGAATGTAAATGCACTGAAGCAGAGCTGGATTAACGGGGGTGCAAGAGGAACAACCACGACCTACCCCATGGTGACTGCAGAGGGGATTTCTGGGTGAGACAAACATACCAGGAGCACCCTGATGGAACAAGGGGTCCCTGCATTGGAGAAGGTAAGAGGAAACATTAACTAAAAGTGCAGCCTCAGGAACTTCTCCAGTGATATTTCTGTAGCATGTACAGTACTTCTCTGTTGTTTCTTTTTATTAACAAGAAAAAGGTAAAACCAGTGATTTAACCTTAAGCTTTCAGAGCCATTAGTGTGCTCTTGGAATACAGTTCTTGGCCCGCATAATACCAGCAATTCAGAGTGAGGTTGTGCTGGGACCTTTGTCTTGTTTCCCCTTCTCCTCTAAAGATAATTTTTTTAAAAACACTTACCAAAATTAATTCCAAGACAAGACACTGCCCATATTAAGCCTGTACTGAAAATGCATGTCCAGTACAGTGGCCTGATCACCTGCTGCCCGCTCTGACAAAAGATGTGTGACTTTGCCATAACTGTACCCAAAACACAAGAAGAATATAATTGAGTTTCTTAGGGCTTGGAGCTGATTGCAATATCTGAGTTCAGAGAGCTCTGACAATTCAAGATGTTTCCTCAGAGGTCACAATCCCACCCATCCACCCCAGCACAGCTTTTATTTTTACACTCCTTGTTTGTCAGGTGTAAAACTGACTTGTGGAACCATAAATTTTAGGTAATCTGACAATTTCCCCACCATTGGACAAGTTTCATTAAACCTCCAGGTTTCCTTTAAAACACAGACTGGAGACGATATGCACTGAAAAAACCAAACCGTGGCACAACAGCTCAAGTACACTGCCATACATTAATTACTCCACAAGCTGTACAGGAATATCACAGTGGCATTTTTATGAGCTATGGCCATTATTAAAACAAAACTGCATGCATATTAATTACAACTCTTCATTAGAGGACACTCAAAATATTTGTGCTCTGGACTGCAAAACCATTAGCCCAGGGAAGGACTTTGTTGCTCTCCAGCCCGCCCTTCCCCGTGCAGGGGTTACATTTATTTGCTGGCTGTTTTCTCTCATGGATTGGCATTTCCAGGTCACACGAGGTCAATCTATAGCAGCAGTTTCAGGGCTCTTTCTGTGTTGTGTAATCAAAGCTGGGCTCTTTCAGCCTGGAGCCGTCCCAGGTTTGGAGCCAGAATGAGCTGGCAGGGAACAGAAAGCAAACTTGCAGAGAGAGCCTGATTTCAATAAATGATAAACCCACGCACACTAAATGCCTAACACTTCAAAAATCAATTAGAGCAGGGCAGAGATGGGATGATATACGATGTCTTCTAGCAAAGACTGGGAAACTATTATTTTCAAAGACTTAATTTGATACACTTGGAATAGTATTTGCCTCCTCGAGATTAAAACATCCCCATCCAGGGCAGGAACATGTGAAGAGTTTTGACAATTTTCACCGAGGCTCTTTCTGTGAGTGCAAACAAATTCAAAAGCACACTCAGGCTGTGGGAAAGGTGTGTTTGCCTTCTGCCTGACTTCTGGTTTATATATTCATTTAAAAGACTAGCAGAAACCTCCCAAAGGGTTGGGTAATAGATTCAGAATGCCACAGGTTAGTTAGAGTGGGACACAACACTCCCTACATACATGCAGTTTCACCTCTCCAAAGATCTTCCTTTACCCCCTGTTCTTACAGAAGCTGTGATCACTGCAGAGCTAAGCAGGGAAGCTTTTGCTCTTCTTGAAAGGTGTTTTTCCAATAAGTATCTTCTAGACAGTGGTTGGTTGTATTTTTCCTTTCTTTTCCTTTCGGTAAGTCTTGAACTTTCCCACAGAAAGTGCCTAAATGAAGCCTCACTGCAGCTGAAGGTGAAAAATTATTCCCCACCCCAACCCCCACCCCCCCAAAATGTACTCAAGAAACTAGAAATAATGATTTTCTACCTTTATCTTCACACAATAAACAAGACTTGAGGCTGACAACTGTCAGTATATGCTGTGTAAAGCAGCCCCTCAAACAGCCCATTTCCACTCCCTTTCCTCACACTTCTAAAAAAAGGTGCTACGTAAGATTTTGACCTTCTGTTCACAGTGATAATAGGCCGTGTATCTTCATTTATTTCTTTGGCTAAGGAACAAGTTCTTGAGGATAAATGTTAATTTCCTCCCACTTAAAAGGAAGTCAAGGCATCAATAACTTAAATTAAGCAGAAAGATATTCAGATCCACATAAAAACAAGCTGCCAGAAAAAAATACACTTCTCTTTTTCCTGACACACAGAATTTATTCTTTTCAGCAAAAATCTTTTCAATAACCCCCTCTTCTAAACATACCCTATTTAAATCCTTTTCTGCAAATCCTGTCCCTGCTAAGTCACATCCCCCAACTGAGTAACACCGAAGTGTTGATACCCACTTAACCCAACTTTGTGAAAACCCACATTTCCCATCCTGCTTATAATTCTGCAGGGGAACTTCAGTTCCCCAAAATATATATCTCAGAGATACATAAATCACTTCTTAACAAACAAATCCGCTCTCATGTGGATACAGCTCACTGGTGCCTCCACAGAGCATTTCCCAGGATGCTTCCGACCTCTGCTGCTCCGTCTCGTTAGAGCCCATAACAGGCATAAATATCCCTCAAGAAACCAGGTGAGCATTTAAAACCTTCAGTCACCATGCAAGTAAGAACAAAACCAGCAAAAGATCATCTGTCACAGTGGTAGGAGACATAACAAGCCAGGCTTTTCATATCAACCAGGAATTTTCTATCAGCGAGATACCACTTGGAGTTTGCAAAGGTAACCTCGATGCCATCAAACAAGTTCCAGGCTGACATCACCTAAATGAATTTTTAGGCTTCAGCTGACTGCAGCTCAGTGTCTGCTTCCTCCAGCAGCACGCAAAGGTTAATAACTTCCTCGGTGAACAAGCCTGGATTTTTGCAGAGCGGTGAGAGATGGGGAGATAAGTGACACAAGTACTTTACCTCTTCATCTACCACTGGGGATCACCGTGGATTGGAAATGTTCTTGGGAGATACTGTGAAAGCCTGAAATAGTCACAGCACACAGCAACAGGCAATCATATTCCCTCTTCTTGCTCTTCAGCAAGGAAACCACGCTGATCTCACCTCACATAATGAAATAAAACAGGGATTTCAGGCTCCAGCCTGATCCACTCCAGTCCAAGTCATTGCACTCTGAGAAAAGGGATACAGGCATAAGAAATTAAGCACCCTGTGGTGCTTGTACCTCCTTAATTGTGCTAACAAACCCTTGTACCTCTTCAGTTGCGTTAACAAGCCCTTGCACCTCTTTAATTGTGTTAGCAAACCAAGTGCTGCCTCTGCTTCACTGTTGATCGATGCAAATGAACTCCTTGGCACAAGATCAGAACGTGCAAGTCCGAACAAGCGGAACTAAACAGCCAGGGACCCGTGGGCAATGGACAGTACTCTCTGCACAGAGCATCTCCAGGCAACAAGGCCAAGCCATTTCTAAAAGGGAAATTAAAATGCTCACTGCAGGTAATTAAAGATCAGGAGCCAACACTAAGAAAATTATGATGAGGTTAAACAGCTGGTATGACTTACTCAGAATTTATGTTCAGGGTTAGTAACTGCATTTTAAAGTGATGTTCCAACACCTGAAAAAATAAAGGAACTATTCCTGAGACTGGAAGGGCAATCATAAAAGGTTTATGCCTGGAGTTTTGGTGGAAAAAAAAAAAAAAAAGTGGAAATAGATTAAGAAAGCAAATGAACCCACAAGATAAAAAATAACTTGTATTTTGCTCTGGACAAATCTGTTTCAACTAAACCTCACTCTAAAACTTTATCACTACTGAACACATGCAAAACGGCACTGGAGACAACAGGACACAGTTATATTCCTGAGTGTTTCTCAGACAGGGCCCTCCCTCCCAGGGAGAACTGTTCGCTCAGCAGTCTGATCACTTTCAGACATCTGGGAGGATGTCACGCCTTGTCCTCCCTGCAGCCACCGTGCTCTGCTTTACACCATTCAGCTGCTGTCACAACTGTTCTGTCCCAGCCAGCTGCCATCTCAATTGGCCCAGCTTGGTTGACAACCAGAACCTCCCAAATACATCCCGTCGTTATGAAATTAAGAGCAACAATTTTTGCTGACAAACAAACGTGTGTGATGGCAAATATTAAGTTGATGGCATAAAATGGTCAATCTGAGAGCCAGCACAAACCAGTATCCCACTGTTTCAGTCAGGGGAACTAAAGCAAGATAACCAGCTCAAAGTTAAGTTTATATCTAGATTATGAAAAAAACCCCCAACACTTAATCATAATGACTTATTTCCCCCTCTCCCCCCAGCGTCCAATTTGGACTTTTATCAAAGAGAAAACTGTAATTTTACCACAAGTTTGTCAAGAAAAAATAAAAGATGTTTTCTCTGAACCATCTCTATTTTAATAAAATGATGTTAGAATAAACACACTGTAGCATCCTAGAAGAGTTATAGCAGTAGAACAGCTGCCAGACTTCAGCTGTATGACCCAGGCAAAACCTTAGCATGCTTTCTTGCACACTGTACCTCAGAGAATTCATAAACTTCTGAATTATTACATTCTTCTTGTGTTTTTCTTCTCTCTCTTGTGCCAGCACTGGCAAGGCCACTAGGAAAAAGAAAAATTTAAAGCCCCACAAAAAGGAATCCTAAAGGATGAAAGACCCACACTGGACGGAATACGAGTAGATTCCAGAGAAGGATCATATCTAGAAACTGGAAATAAGGGGGAAAACTTCCCGGTGGCCAGTTATTTTTGTTCTAAAATGGGGATATCTGGTGCCACAGAAGTTTCCCAGTTCATTCAGCAGCAAACAAGTGAGGCCTCATGGGGAGGGAGGGAAGAAGAAAGTTTGTTGTTTGTGTACATCAACCTAAGAACTCACTTGCAAGGGAAGAGTGATTTCACAGGAAAGCACTGGATGGGAACCCTGGAGATTTGAGTTCAGTTCTTGTCTCTCTCACAGCCCCTTGAGCGTGTCCTTAGGCAAGATGCTCCCCTACCTTTGAAATGGAAGCAAGATTTTCCAGCCTCTCCCACGCGGTTTTCTGCATTCCTGTAGCAGATCCTGAAGGACAAGGAGAGCTCACACTTGGCAGCACCTGCTGTGGACGTTTCCTGCTCTGACTTGGGGCACCAGCTCTGGGACAGGGTAGAAACAACCACCTGAACACACAGTGCTGTGCCAACATCTCCCACAGAGCCTTTCACCGTCCCAACTAATCCTGGAGGCAGAAGTTTAAGTCATCCAGGTCTGGAAAATCCCACTGTCACATGCGGTACATAGAGAGTTATGTTTTCTAATCATGAACCCTCTTTCTATGCCCATTCCTTTAGATAAAAACTCCTCAGGTGCAGCAGAAAGCCTCAAGAAGGAGGACTGATTACCAAGAGCCTCTCTGAGCACACAGAGAGCTGAGCTTAACTCTGAGGAATATGAATTACCTTCTCCTTGTAGTGGCCTCATTAGTCAGGCTCACTAAAGATGATTTTCAATAATAAAATGAAAATTGAAAAGAGCATAAATAGATTGGATTTCATATAAGACTGAACACCATGATAGTGGCACCATTACTCTGGTGCAACGAAAACGTGGATTTGGCTCTGACATCCTGTGCCCATCGGTCAAGAGCAGCAACTATTCATCACTGGAAGAAAAAGCAGCTTTGCTCCAGGTTCAGACACCAGCAGGATGCCCCAGGAAAGGGTTTGTTCCATGCTGAAAATGGGCATTGGCACGAAAGGCAAAGCATTCAATGAAATACACGTACAGGATATGAAGTACACATACAGTTTCTGAGGACCTGCAGGCTCTGTGAGGAATATGTGAAATGAAGGAACACAGCACATGATACGTTTATCCAGAAAGAGTCTTGCTACATCAACCATATGTCCAACTCACGTAATGATTAAAAACCCCATCTTCAGAAAAGAATATAATAAAATTAATCCTGACCTCATCTCCTACTAACTGCCCTTGTTTTCACCTCTCTTACCATCTAAACATTATAAATTTATTTACTTTACTGCTATTTAAAAGAATACCCAATTTTAAGCCTCTTAAGCTGAGTGCAAAAGAGCACTAAACGTATCTAAAACCTCAGGAAGAGATGACTACGTAAATATGAAACAACTTGCTCCCAAATTACATTCTGTCACAGAGCTTACATATAACCAGAGATGGGTGTGCCATATTTCAAGATTTAAATAAGGGCATAATTTCTTTTTCAAGGACAGAAAAAATACACTGATTTTTTCCATTTATTAGACACACAGAATTACGTGTAGGTCTGTAAAATGTTCAGTGTATTTTTTCCACATAGGACGGATATTTCTGTGCGGGCTGCTGATCTGCCCATCAGCATGTCTGAAATCACACATAAAATTAAAAAATCAAAACTGGAACTCTACTCAAACCTTCTCAACAAGCTTTGGGGTCATTTGATGTAATGTGAACACACAAGTAAAGCGTATTATTTGCCATTTGGAGTAAAAGCATTGTAAGAGGATTCATCAGCTTTCTGTTATGAAATAGATTTGATAATATATCTATCTATAGGATATCTTGTAAAATTGCAGTAATGTCACTTCAAACGCATTGAAAAGAAGCACAAGGGAAGGAACCTGTTACATCAGAGCTTCCCTTTGGTTATTATTTTTGCCATTTGAATTATATAAAGTGAAGCCAAATGTTTTGGCAAATTTTAAACTGTAAAGAAATAAAGGAACTTTGTTTTTCCATTCTGGCTTTGAACAGGAATGAATGTTGGAGAACCTAAAAACCTCTATAAAATAGGATTTCAGGTCCTCACGTAGCTCTGGGGTGTGTTTGTTCAGATTCATAGCATTTGAAGGGCACTTTGCTGTGGTTTTATTGCAAAAACTGCAGATAATTTTTTGGCAGCTACAGATCCTAAAGTTGGCAAGATGCTGATCTGAGACCTGAGGCACTTTTTTGCAGAGGTGTTGGTAGGCTGCTTTTGGTTTGATTTTTGGGGGGGTTTACTGTGGGTTTTTTTTAAATACCATATATCGCAAATCCCATATAATTGCTAGTTTTTAAATATTAGTAATAATTACTTCATTTTCACTTTAGCAGAGTCTACAGATCATAAAATAAAGTCATCTATCCCATAGGGGTCCTAAAATCTAAGAAAAACCTCATTCAGAAGCCCAAGTTCACACCAGAGTGACAGAGATCCTAAGTAGAAATGAGCTTAGAGAAATTGTTCACAAGCCAATCTCCCAAAGCCAGAGCTTAGAAAGTGGTTTAGAGGAACTTTAAATCCCCAGTTCATGTTTTAGGCTTAAAATATCCTCTTGACAGAAGAGGTCAAAGGAAGAAGAGAGGGAATATTGGTGAGGAAATCAGGGCTGTAGCTGCTCAAAAATGGAAAAGCTGCATGAGCAGAACACCATTTCCCTTCCCTCCTTCTTTCCCTACAAATCCTTGTCCCCTGTGCATGTCCATGTGTGCAGCACAAACCCCCATCCCCTCCAGTCTGACTCAGCTTTAGAGAAAATTCCACAATGAAAGCCCACATTTTGAGGGAAACAGTAAATTGTAACTCTCATACTTGTGAAAATTCCTAGCGATGACCAGTTCAGACAGAAACTGAAAACAGATTTGGCAATCAAATGTCTTGCAAAGAGACCAAAATTTAGTTTGCCCTCTTTGCTTCCACGTATTCCATGCCCCAGCTCTTGCCCTAAATATCAGTAACCCAGCCACACTCAACAGCTCCAATCGTTTTCCATCTCTAACACATCACACACAGCTACAAAAATATCCTGTTAATGCAGATCATCTCATCAATGCAGTTCTGAGACAACGTAAAAGCTGCAGTTTCTAAATCTGGAGATAAAGGACTTCATGGTGACAGCTGTGACAACCTGCAAGACCTGTGTCTCTGCGAACGTGCAGGTGAGACACAAGAGCAGGAGTTTGTCTCTTCCTGGGATTCCCTTCCAGGCCTCTCTGCCCTGGGCTGCTCCACAGCAGCAGGAGGCCCTGAAGAGACACTGAGCTCAGGCTGGACAAGAGGAAGGACTTGATTTCTGTGCTCAGGAATCAGAACTCTCAGTGATGTCCCTGACAGGGACCCTCACCCAGCCGTGGACAGGCTGATACAAGCACATTCCAGAAGGTTCTTATGTAATACAACCACATTTTATTTATGTAATCATTTCCCCCTTATTTTTAGTGATGGGAAAAACTTAATGTTATTTCAGATGTACTTTATTATGGGATTTCTTACAATTAGTGTTACTATAGTTCAGGATCAGACTTATTATCTGGAATGCATGACAACTCAGCCTTTCTGCCACCTTCACTTTTAATTGTGGTGTTTAATATTTGTTTAATCCTGATTTTAAGTAATCATGTAGGAATGTGCCTTTTTTATTAACTTTATAGGCACTTTAGATTAAAAAAAATTAAGAAGACAAATGTATTAAAATGCATTCCAGGAATTAAAGTGATTCTAAAAAAAAAATCAATTTAAAATATAATAGTAATTTTAGTTTGTTATTAAAAATTGCTGTGACTGTTGCACTTCCAGTTGCTGCATAAATTTCAGTAAAGAAAAGCTCACAATTGCTGCATTTAAATCAACCAGATGCTACAGCCATGAGACATAAAAATCTGTGACCAGATCCCCAGTTTGCTGTTCAGACAGGGCTCCCCTTCAACAGAACAGTTTGTACAGGTTATTATAAACTAGAGTCATTAAATGAATAAAATGCTTCACTTATTTGTTCATCATGATCATGCACTTTCTTCTATGAATCTACACCAAAACAAACAAACAAACAAAAAAACAAAAACAAACACAAACAAACAAAAAAAACCTTAGAATTTTATTTTTGCCTTTTTCTTAAAGGAAAAATCAGGACAAAGCAGTGAAGGAACAACATGGACAGAACACCTAATTCAACCCAAACAAGAACCTGTTGTGAAGAACCACTACGTGAAAAGAGCTTCCCAACAAATCTAAGCTTTTCAGTTCATTCTTCAGATTATATGATGGTCATTGACTACCTCATTTTAGAAATATTTAGGCATGTACATGAAAAAGAAATGAACATAAGAACAATTGGTTAAAGGAGGAGCAGCAGTGAACTGTGGTACTCACAATTACAAATTTTTTTTCAACCCATTGAAACTTAGAATATCAGCCTACAAAATGCATGAAGCAAGCTACTAAAAACCTAGAAATAGAGACAAAAGGGTAAGCAACACCCAGCAGGTAGGTAATAAATGGCAATATCAGCAAAATTATTAGATTGAAAGATGTTTTAGTTACAATATGCAGCCAAAGGAGCCAAGTCCACAGCCCAACAGGTGACTTAATATTGCTAAAACAGAAAGAAAAAGGGTGAAAAACAAAGATGAAAAAATCATATTCACCAACTTATATCTTTCTGAGACTTTTCTTTTTCAAGTCCAACTTTGTAATCACTGATTAATCAGCTCTAAGCCAGAGAACTCACATAACTAAAGCACTAAGATGTACCAGTGTGGGGATAAACACCTGCTTAGACGATAAAAACCCCTTTCTGACACAGGCAGGGCTGAAAAGCACCTGAATATTTGCAATATCCTGACAGGCTGCCCCTACCCTATTCAGACTGATTTCAGGGGAAGTTTGCACCAAGGGACACAAATATTTCTGTTTGCCTTCATTACATATACATGCTCTATCAATTCTAGGCTTATCTGTCACTCCCAGAAAGCTTTGGTTCAGACAGCTTGGTGCAGAAAGGGCAGTTCTGAGCTCCCCCCAGCACATCCTGGAGCTGCAGCTTTGCCAAGTCCCCCCATGCCAAGGTACTCTCCTTCCAATGCAGGATTCATAGGGTTGGTAAGATGTCTCTTTCTGATCCAAGGGGAGAATGACCTCATCCCTGTGTGCAGAAGCTGTCACACTGTCTGTCAAATCCAGCAATTTCAGAGTCTCGACAGGAGACAGAAATGCCTTGCAGGGTTTTGCCAAATGGCCCTGACACTGACAACTCCTACAAGCACTAATTCAATATTAAAGTTTCAACTACTTCCATACTCCAGGAAAGGTCATATTTCAAAAACAATTTCCTTCTAAATCAGAAAGAAGCTGGAAATGCTGAGGATTCCCCCTGCCCAGCCACATCCTGCAAACAACAATGGGGAAAGGACGTGGCAGCCCCAAGAGTGACAATACTCACAGCTGGAGCATTTCACAGGGGTGAGTTTGAAGCAGGAAAGGTAATTTGAACCACCTTGGTGTCACAGATCCAGCTCATCATCCTGCCATTGGCTCAGGGATGGGGTGGGTGGGAAGAGAATTATACACTTGTTAAGCAGAGAGAGGTCAAATAAAAACATGGATTTTAAGACTGCCATTGTACCTGACCTTTGTTACTCATATGACACTTCAGGAAAGAATATTTTCTATACAGTATTGATAAGACAGGCCTTGCAAAGGCTCAGCAAAGACTAACTGATATAAGACCAATTACTAAGGATAAATTCAGTAAGAAGAGTGCAGGTTTTTCTCAGCAGAAGTGCAGCAGGTCTGGGGTGCCCTTGTCCGCTCTGCAATGCAATGGACAGTGGCAGCTCAGCTCATTACACATCACATCAGGGTGGGATGGCTGATTCAGGACCTGTGGAACACCCAGCCCCCTGCTCCAGACCACCACAGAGCTAAATTTCGGCTGAAGTGAGCTGGATGACACCCATTTTAGTTACATTCATCCTGCTATTTCTCTAGCAGAGCCTGAGTGGCACTGGAACGTTCTACTTTTAGAGGAAAAAGAATTCCAGAGCATACAGATCATCTCCTGAGATCCTCTGATTGCAAACCCTGTGCTCATCAGCCTGGCTGACACCAGGGGACAGGTACCCAGTGCCCAGGAAGCTGCTCAGTGAATTGACAGCAGTTATTTCAATTGTGTGTGGGCATTCAGTGAGTTTGTGCACAAGAACTCTCTGCCTTACTGGAGAAAGAAAGAGAAAAAAACAGATCAAAACTCAGAATTACAATATTCTTAACTGGCAAAGATAGTCAGTTAAACCCACAAACTCTTGGAATGCCGTGGATGCACAACGAGTACTCACACAGAAAAAGCCCATTGTAGCAGGGAGCCACTCACTTCAACTCATTTGCTCAGCCTGGAAACTTGTGCAGGAGAGCCTTTATTGGCATTATCTGTGTCAGGATGCCAGTGGAAAGAACTTGCTATTTTCCAACCACTTTTTGAGAGTAGCCTTTTTTTCTTAGAGTGTTCCACTAATTGTTTTTTCTTCACTTGCATCAGCAGGAGACCCAATTATAGCTCCAGCTTCAATCTGCAATAACCTCCTTTTTAAATAGTGTGAGTCACCTTTTCACCTTTTATTACAGAGATAGCACAAAAGGTCTGATAGAGAAACAGGGCAAATCCGAAATTCCATTTTTCAGAAATAGGATTTTATAATTGTTGGTCACTTTCCTTGATTTAATTTAAATCACATTTACATCCTAATAGGACTTAGAAGGAAACGTTTCCCAGACATAGTTTTCTGTATGCAGCTTTAGGTTTTTAACTACCTCCTGTTTTCACTGATTAAAATATTAGTTTTTCCTCCAGAAGCACCAGCATCACTGAATCTATTGTCAGTCACTGAAAGTAATCTTTTTTTTTTTAATAACTAAGTAGGCCATCTATCCTTGGGCATGCAGACTGCTAACCTTGAAAGCTGCTGGATGAGTTGACTGATATGTACTGGGTCCAGAGAGATGAATAAACTGGAGCAGTATTTAGTTGGAGTAAACTCCCCAGACACCATTAATTGTGCTTTCAAAAAGACAGCTCTTACTTCCACCTGGCAAATGCAATTATGCAATAGAAAGGTAGTTCAACAAAACAAACAACAGCTCAGACCAGCAGCTGACAGAATGACAAGCACTGTCTTCTTTAAACGTGTTTGAGAAATACAGCAATAAATCAAAGGAAAATGCTCATTCATTCTGGGAACCTGAATCACCACAAAAACGTACAGTTTGCACCTTGAAAACAACCTCACAATCAGTTAATAGCATCATAATAATTTAAAACAGCTTATATAAGTTGAATCTTTGAGAAACCTGTTAACAATAATTAATAACACCCAAAAAAAAGCATTTTGTAAGCTCTGAAGGAAAATGAGCCTTACTGAACCCCACTCAGCACAACTCTTTCAACTCAGGATTAAAATCCCACAGCACCCACTAGAGAAAAGGAAGGTTAAAAAGGTTAAAAAAGGATAGGACTGAAATTTTAAGATGCCAGAGGGACTGGCAGGATAGTGCTGCTCCTGTTTTTCAGAAAAGTAATGGCAGAGACTAGAAGGTCACTGGTAGGATTAGCACTTCTTCACTGAAGTAAACCAGTTTACACCTGCAGGTAACTGGTTCTGAAATGGGAGACTGGTTTCTAAAAGCTGTACATCTTTTTACACCAGCGAGGAACAGCAGCAAGATGGTTCATTGCTGGGATTTGAGCTTTCTAGCAAAAGACGAAAGCAATCATAATGCTTCCCCTTTCTCACCTTTGAGCCTGACTGAATAGTGTCAACTCTTCTGCTGGCAAGTCAAACTCCAGGATCAAGGACCAGGCAGAAACCATTTAGAGAGCACGAACTGTGACTCCAAGCTCTGCATTCCCCTCTCTGATGGGCTGGGACCCTTTGTCCATTCAGCCTTTTTGCCCCTTCCTTGCACTTTCTGCTGCATCCCCTTCCCCTGGGCCAACTCTGCCTCCACCTGCTGCTGGTCTCACCATCAGCTTTGGAACAGGAGACATGGCAGTTTCTGATCCTTTTCCCCTCAGAATCACAACTTAATTTCTGTTAAAACAGTAACCATGAGTATTTTGAAGTGTTTTAGAAAAAAGAAGCTAGTACTTTAAATTGAAAAAAACCCCACCACATAAACTCTAAAATCCACAGTAGGAGGGTAAAGCACATCACCCAAGACAAAGATCTAAGAATCCACCCATGCTTCCTGCTTTAGCTGGAAAGAAATGAAGCATCTGTCCTGCCACACCTTCTGTTGCACCTTCAACTCCAAATATGTAGCGACAGATCTGTAGGAGGGAAAATAATCCTGCAGACTCGACCATCAAAGACCTTCATTGTCAGAGCCACACCAGGACTATAACCCATATACACAGAGACTGTTCTAAAGGAAGTTTAGCTTAAATCTAATCATTTTAAAATTCTAGTAACAACTTCAAACCTTCCAGTGGTGAGAACTATACTTGGGAAGGGCATGCTTTCTGAAGCATCCTGCTGTGTAACACTTACCTGGATTTCTTTTCCCATTCCAGGCCAAACTAATTCAAAATTCACCAAGACTAGCCTATAAACCACAGAGATCTCTGATCACTAATGGGCAGCAGCCACCAGCAATTTTCAGCTGAGGTTCATGGAAACAACTATTTGAGGCTCCCTGCTGACTGTGGGAACCTCCCCTTCACTCTCCTCAGGGACACCCAAACAGAGAAGGAGCTTTTGTTTCAACTGCTGTAGTGTGTCTGTTTTCCTCTCTTAGAAAAGCTTTGTTTGTATGTCACACAAAGTTAAATTACACGTTATTGGAAATACACTAACAGGAGTATATATTTCTTGTTGCTGATTTGCCTCTCCTGGCTATAGGATCTGAAAGCACTAGAAGAGATTTGAGAGCACAGGATGTGGCAATACATTTCTGTGGATAATAAAGCAAGTTAGATGCTACATTCCAACCTAAAAAAAAAATAATTAAAAGATATTGTTTTCACTGCCACTGTCAGTGCAATTAATAAATAACACCAGATGGTGACACGAGGCCAGAAGGGGCCAGCACAGAAAAGGCAATGCAGTGGCAGCAGCACGGTGGGGTCTGTCCTCATGTCCCACACATACCTTGCCATCCCATCACTCCAGAAAGAGGAAAAACCAGTTTCCGGGCTCTGGTGCCTTGATAGTGGTTTGGCACAGCACAGCAAACACCATAAAATAGAGAGAAAGCTCAGTGTGTGCTCAAGGGATCATGGCTCCGCAGGCATCTCCCTCCCACCACGGTGGTGGCTGCGACTCCCCTGGGAGAACTCAGAGCCCACCAGCACCAGGGGACACTGAAGGGTTCCAAACAAGCAAATAAATAGACCATTTTTAATGCCTATGGAGCCCTGGAGCCACCTCAGCACTAAGGGGACAAGGCCTGGACCACACAACCCGACCAAGAGGAATGGGAGAAGGTTCCTGGATATGCATTTGGGGTTGCCACAGGTGTTGGGAATCACCAGAAATGGCCACAGGTGTTGGGAACCACCAGGAATGGCCTCAGGTGCCAGGAACCACTGTCAGCCCCCTGCCCTCAGGGAGGGGACCCAGCCCTGCTCAGCTATGAGAACAACAGCTTGCGGGGCTGGGGTAGCCCAGCCCAGACTCCTCACCACAGGGAAACAATCACAGAAGAAAGACTCCAAGCTGAACAAGATGAGGTGTTTAATACAAAATACCACAGCTTTGGAATGACAGTCACACCCACAGTAGCTGTGGCCCGAGTGGAGTCCAGCCAGGGGCACCAGAGAAACGTGTGATTTTGTTGTTCACAGACTCACAGAATGTGCTGGGCTGGAAGGACCCACAAGGATCATCAGTCCAACCCCTGGCCCTGCACAGGCCCATCCCCAAGAGTCACCCCCTGTGCCCCAGAGGATCATCCAAACCCTC
>JAWMRA010000020.1:913862-926019 GCA_035584735.1 Pseudotriccus pelzelni
GCTTGGAGCAACCTGGGCTGGTGGAAGGTGTCCCTGCCCATGGCAGGGGGTGGAATAAGATGAGCTTTAAGGTCCTTTCCAACCTAAACCAGTCTGTGATTCTATGAAAAGTCTCCTTCAAATCCCAGAGCGCCTTTCCAGCTTTGCCCAGGGCCTTGCAGTGATTCTGGCTCTGCATCCAGAGCACTTCTGTTCCAGGCTGTCTCAGGATGGTCCCTCCTGCAGCTCCACTATAAAGTGGGACAGTGAGACAACAGGGGCTTCACCATTTCTCCCTTAGAATAATGAATTCCTGCTGTGCAGGAGGGGAGATCTGGCCCTGAGTCACCAGCAAAGGGTGTGGGGACCCCCAGGGATGCTGCCCTGCCATGCTCCTCCCAGCACCACGGCGGGAACTGCCCCTGGCAGAGGTGAGACACTCTACTGAACACAGCAGCTCAGCTATGAGAGTGTTCCCTCCCCTCCAGCTCAGCCAAGACATGCTCCAATCCAGCAAAGCAGACATTCATACCTGACAACACTGCTTTTTGCTGGAAGCTCCTCAAAAGGCTGCACACAAGCAGGAAGCAGCACGAGAAAAAGCAGGAGGATGTAAAAAAGGTACGGGGATAGAGCTGAAAATAAAGGTTGAGGACACTTTTCCCCCCCTGAGAATGAGGATGTAAGGTTCCACATTAAATACATGTGCTAAAACACACAACCCATATAGGAATGAAACCTCACAGAGAGTTCAGCCCTTTGGTGGAAAATGCTCCCTGACTCCAGGGCAAGGTTTTGCCTTAGTTATGTCAAGCAATAAGGTTAAAAGCCTGACAGGAATAATGTTTTGTTAGATGATGTCAATGCCCAGGCTTATTTTATGTTGGAAATGGGATGAAGAGGGTGTTCTAGGGAAATATCACCTCCATTCAATATCAGGAGGTCCTGGAAGATCACTGAGACACACAAGAGTGCAAGAACCTGCTGTGCTTTTCCTGAAAACTCGTCATTTGCCACATGGAGAAAGGAGACAGACAGAGGGAGGGAGGTGTGGAGTCCTGGCGTGGGTGGTTGCAGCGCTGACATTTAGTAACAGCAAGGCTGAATTTCAGTGCTGAAAGAGAGCCAGAAAGGCTGAGAAGAAAGTTTGCACTGTCTGGGAAATACTGCAAAGAGAGAAACTAAAATATACAGAAGAGCAACACAGCAAGTGCTATTTAAATGGCAAGCAGAGCTGGAATGAGGCAATTATGGGAACTTCTTCCATTTCTTACACGTGACTGCAGATCAAGGCCAGGGCCACTGCTCAGCACTTCTGTGACCATCTGTGGACAGATTCTCAGTCTGTGGGCTGACTTGGGGAACCCATCTTGGTTTACACCATCCAAGGGTATGGCCTCAGCCCAGTATTAGATTTACAGAGAGAGGAGATGTATGTCACGGAGGTAGACTTAAATCCATTTATAAAGTTAAAATTACTAAATAAACCAAATCTCAGAGCAGCTTCTGATCTCACAAGGGTATTACAGCTGCAGTGGTTATGGTGACAAGTAGTGATAATACAGCCAGCAAACACAACAAGTAGGTCTGTCCCAAACAACAATTCTGTGATTTAAGGTCCCTCGTTCCATTTTGATCCATGCTCTGGGAACCAGTGAGACAGGAGAGACCTTTCTGTCCATGAACATGTGACACAAAATGAGTCTGCATGTTTTGCAAATGAGCAATTTTTCAGTTCCAGTACTGAAATTTCTATTTCCAGTGTTGGAGAATCCTGTCTACTACAGGTAAATACCCTGTGGTACATCAGCAGCTTGGCAGGTATGAAAAACCCACCAACTTCATTTAATCTTGAGGCTTAGTTTACAAAGACCTGTAATTTGGGTGCAGCCCAAATGAGTGGCACTTTTCCTGGTTTGAGATCAGTTGACTTATGATCATTGTGGACAGCGGTTTTTGACATGAAAGCAAAGATATCCGAAGAATATCACTGACCTGAACAGGAAGTCCTGACCAAAGGTGAGATTTTCAAAGCCTTCCTCGGAGGGAAGGAAGCTGCTGGGGAAAACTTGGAAAGGGAAGAGCACAGTTTTTTCAAATCTAGCTGGTGAGAAAACATACACACATCTGATTGAGAACATTAAAACATGGGTTTCCCCTGAATAAATAAAAAAAAAGAGAGTCACAAATAGATCCTTGAATAATTTAAAGAAAGGCTCTCATAGAATTTAATACAATACAGCTCTATTGCCTGCAGTCTGTGGGATCTCTCCTCCACCAAATAAATTCTGGTTCCTGTCTTGTTGAATAGTGGCCACTGTCACAAGAACTCTGCATTAATATTCTCACCAGAAAGGCACAACTGCTCTAACAGAGAACTTGCAGCAGAATAACTCTTATCTGCAGCAGGGAATATCATTATGGGCTCCAATAAGAAAGAAGTAGATGGAAGAATATTGAGGAAAGAACAGAAAAACCACTGCAAGCAGGTGAATTATTTACACAGAATTCCATCCAGGAGCACAACCCTTTTTTTTTAGTCATATTCTTTTAAGCCATTGATTTCAGAAAAGAAACAAAGAGGTGTTGAAAGATAAATGATAGTCTCAAAACTACATAGTGCACTTAGCAAAAGGAGGGAAGAGGGAGGAATACAAACTGTATACAAAAGATCCTAAAATAACACTCATCTAAGCCATATTTATTGGCATTATTTATTCTTTAAAAGATGTACAATTGCTCTTTTATCAGAAGCACTTCACATTAATCCAAGCTGTATCTTGGGAGTCTGTTGTGCATGTGCCAGCTTTCAAAGAAGTGAGACATGGTTATTAGGCGTTTAAGCGAAATATGTGAAACTCAGAAGATGGTCGAGATCATTTGTGCATTTTAACTGAATGACTACTTTAAAAAAAAAGTATTTTTATCACATCACATCTTAATAGAGCCTCTGGATTAAATACTAATTAATTTGCCACCAAAGTTTGCTGTTAATCAGTTGCATGTCAGCACACATTCTGAGTGACATTTAAATTACAAAGTATAGTGGGATTATCTCCAGCCTCGCAAATTCCCTCTTTATAAAAGTCGGAGTAAACATTATGTGTTCACTAGAGGTATCATTAGCCTCCTGTTTCCTCTCTCCGTGGTTCTTTGGATTACAGGTTGTCTCAGCCCGTGGACACAACATTTAGATGGCCTCAGAAGAAAAGCAGATGCAAGTTTTAAGGCTGCCCGTTGGAGGTCCAAGCTTCACCGACCACCCTCACTAACAACTGTCTCGTTGGGTTTATGTGTAGCTGAATGTTCTCCCCAGCAGAGACTAAACTGAGCACTGGAAATGCTGACAAATCCATCCCCAGTATGGGGGCCTCAACTCAAGCTCTCAGGAATAGTCTAAAAACAGGACATGGGAACACATTGGGAGAAATGGCCCATCTTTGGCTGGAGGACGTACAAGTCACAGCTCACCTTCAATCTCAGCTCGGCTAAAGAGAACAGGTGAAGGAAGGAAGGTGTGTGGAGCAATTATAGGAAATAATTGATGCAGTATCTGTAACAGCATCATACACAGTTACTGTGGTCTCAGGTTCTAAAAAGTAATAGAAAATCAATTCAGTGAATAAGCAAAGAGTTTTGTTGATGACTAACTGGGACAAGGAAGGAGACAATTAGTTTTTAGGCTTTCTCATGTTTGAACAGTCTATTAGAATTTGACAAAAATTATAATTGAAGTGTCAGCTCCATCAATGTAAACCAAAGAAGGAGGGTGTCTGAGGGGATGGAATCCTCAGACTGATGAAGAGCTGTTCGCTGAGACCCAGGGTGTATCATATATATCACCATATAGCACATCCAGTAAAGCACAGCTTCAACAGTGGAGATGAGAAAGGACTTGACAGAAAAAAAGGTCTTTTATAATACAGAAGAAATAAAATAATAATTTCTACCAAGATGGTCAGAATCCAGTGGCCTCAAAGTTGTCTACAATCTAAAGCAGTAATATGGAAAAGTCTTGAGGGATGACACTGAAAACTTTGAAGAAATCTTATTTTTTTTAGAACACCAAAGAAGAAATCAATGACAGAATATTAGTTCTAAATTATGATTTTGGTCTCAAAGATCTTGAGCTTAGCCACTAACCTCAGTCCAACAACTGACTCTAAATATAGATTTAGGGACTAGTCAAACTCAATCAAATGGGAAAGGAAAATGTCTTGAGAAGAGAAAAAAAACCCCAAACTTCCCAAGCATCCACATGCATAAGACACACTTTTCATTCATCATTGCAACTGTGAATATAAAACTGCACCCAAATGGAGCAAAAACATCAAGTGAGGAGGAAAGCAGGGCTGGCTGCAACATCTTCTCGCTGTCCTTACCTGTGTCACCCTTACACAATCCCCTGAGACCCCACTGTGGGATCTGAGTGCAGGGCTCTGTGCAGACTCACCTTACTCCTTCTCTTTTGGCTCCACCATCTCTGCTCAGCAGCAAGAAGTAACTGTCCTTATACATAGGTGGGAGAGTGAGATAGTTACCAAGGAAACGGGCTTAGTTTGACAGAGATTTGGAAACCCAGCTGGAGATGGGAAATCTGAGCACCCTCCTCCAGAAAGCATTTGAAAACTAGATGCAATCTGGCAGTAATTAAAACCCAGTTAACTCTCAACTGACTTCCCTTTGTGAATCCATCTTTCATTTTATTTATCTACTTCTTAGTAATTCTCTGCCTTGGCTGTGTGGAATTGAAGGGGATGGTTATGAACACTCCTGAGAGCCAAGACCTCAAAGGGACACACAGATATAGGTCTCTTTTCAGGACCACTTTTTTAGGACCTCTTTGTATTCAGGTGAGGGAAACCCAAGCTGAGCCCCAGGTACTCACATGGGACTCTCACTTTAAACTAAATTCAATCAACGTAACCAGGAGCAGAATTTCTCCTGAGGCTGGACCTCAGCCCAAAGCTCAGTACAGTCCAGACATGTCACTGATTATTGGAGAGGGGCTGGGACAACGATTAAAAGCACCAGGATAGATCCTGAGCTGGTGTAAATCGGTGGCAGTCCCACTGATTCACTCCCAGTCAGAGCAGAGTTAATCTAATTTACACAAGCTGAGGGGGTGAGGCATCACACTTGAAGGAGTGGGTAGTGGGAAATGATCCTGCACAGAGGAGGTACAGCAGGGGAATGTAAATATAACAACACAAGAACAGGGAGGAACTGCTTGAGGTGAAAAGTCCAAGAGTAATGGCTGCAGGATGGACAGGAGATCCACTGCAGGCAGTTAAGATGCATTTTAAAGGAGGGACTGACAAGAGAATTTTTTTTCTTCCAGAAAAGGGGCTTTTTTGGGGTTTTTTGTGTTGTTTTTTTTTAAGTCAGAATTTACATTTTGTTTATGGGCTTTACTAGCAGGAATTTTAAGAGGGTTAACTCTCAACAGCTGGAAAGGAGGACTGAAAAACATGTTGCTTTTTGAAATAAATGTTTCTGAAGAAGTCTGGGCTCAGCAGATTCCCTTCAGCAGGCTGGAGCCTGATTCCACGTACAGCCCAGGCCCTGAATCCTGTTCCTCCTTCTAGTTCTGTGCATGACATCCACAGAGAGGTCAGTGATCCTGGTTAACACGTTCTACCCCTTGGAGATATATTTGGGCTGAACTGAAATGTTGCAAGGAATTTGGTTTCTGATGGCCCCAAAAGGCTTTTTTCCTCTTCCTGAAACCAGTGAAAAGCTCTAGAGAGCTCCACAGAAAGTCTTCTATGAGATACCAGTAGGATGATTTCAGAGTATGACCCAAACTGGGACTTGTTAAATATTCAGGGAACCGCTTCCATTTTATCTCAAACTAATAAGCATTTCACTCTTCTTATTTTGCCATGTTTTCTGACAAGACTATAATTTGAAGCAGGAATCTAAGCTATAATTTGATACAGCAACTGTAAATTTGCTTGGTTTTCCCTAAGCCAGCCAGTTAATACTATTTACAATAATGTCATTGCCTGGCATTGATATCCAGTAATATAACACCATGTCATGTAGTTTGACACATTTCAAATTAAAATTGGGAAGATTGTCCTTTCCCATACCAAGTTCCACCATCGTTAATCAGGTACATATTGTTCCTGAAATTTAATTGCTTTAAAGCCACGGTGTTAATTCAGGGATGTACAGGTGGAGATTGCCAGCTGGAGAGCATCAGATGAGAAATGACATTGACCTTCAAATGTGTGTCTGCCTCAACCCTCTGAGAGATCACCTTTTTCAGATGGAAAACCAAAAAAACCCCAGCTCTTCACCAGGAGCAGACAAGAACAACTGGGAGTTGATCTAATTGAGAAATGCAGATCTTTTACGGAAAGATCAAATCAACTTTTCACACTTCGAGATGATTCTGACTCCAAATTGCAAAATAAGAGTTCTTAGGCTGGCTCCCAAAACTGGGCTAGGATGGTTTAGGCTACCCTTGGTCTCCACAGGCTGTCTCCACAATGCTGCTTTCCTTGACAAATGTGCCCTGCTCCCTGGGTACAGGCTCCCTACAGGTGGGGAAGGACCACTGCTGGCCCAGACATGATTAACGTTCTGCCACTGCAGCAGAGCTGGCCAAAGATTCCAAACTGAAGGATTCTCACCTCAAATCAGATGCTGGCCACTAATGGTTTCAAAAACTGAAAGATCTGGGGTACAGACTTAACAAGAAGCCACGAAAGCCATAATTTCTTATTTAATTTTGAGCTTTGGAGTTAGAGACAGAATATTTATTACTATTTAATTCTAGTTCCCTGGCAGCAATTAGATTTGACCAGCACCCAAGCAAAAGAAAGGTATCTTCCTCAGATCTGGTGAAGAATACAGGGATTATTATATCAATATAAATTTAATAAATCCATTAGGACCTGAAATTATATGCTTTTACAGTCAAATTGGAAAGACCCTCACTTAAATGAATAGAGTCAATTCATTTAAGTTGGAAATGTGCCTCCCACTGCAGTATTGAGAGAGAAATTATTTGTTCTCAAGAGGCAATTTCTAGAATTAACCCACATTCTGGAGCCAGGAACCTGCTTTCAGATTTCCATTCCGTTCCAGTTACCACTCAGTCTCAAAGTCTTTGGTTTAAATATTTGTTATTATATGACGTTGGAAGTTTAACATTCCTGATACAGAGAGAAGAAATCAGAAACACCTGGAGGAGAGCATTCTTGTTATCAATCATGTCATCTTGAACATGTTTAGAAGCTTGCTGCTGGCACCAGCAATTGATATTTTATTCAAAAGAATGTATTTAAAGAAAATGACAGCACTGTTCAATTCAGCTTTTCTAAAACAAGAAAACTTACAAATCATCCAAGCCATGTGGATTTCAACATTCCAGTGATTAAGACTATTTTCAATTATACGTGCTTTGCCCATTATTTTTTCATAGCTTTAGGGTAGATTTTCAACACTCTGCATGAAGAATTAGACACACAAATCACTCACAACTATTAATGGGAATTGCACAGATGGTGGAAGCCAACTCAAACCATCAAAAACTTGAGAAAAACCTGCCATGAACTTTGCAGAGGGGATGGATCTGCCATTTCTGTTCCTCATCTTGCCAAGCTGCACACACCCAACAGGAAGCACTGGAAGTGAAAACGGAAAACAGCCTTAAGAAAATCAGGAATGGGGAGAGACCCTCCGCAGTTTCACACCTCCAGGATTCTCAGAAAGCAACCTTTTGGTCTAAATTAATACAGAGGGATGACCCTGCGAGGTCTGCACATCCTGGAGCTTCTGGGTGAGCAGTGGAGGGCTCTCCACTTGGAAGCAGAGACCATACGACGTCACTTGAAAGAACTGATAGTGAACTGGGAGAGAATATGCAACAGACTGGTCTAGTTTCATTTGGATGTTCATTAGAAAAAGAATTGCAATGTTTAAACAACGTTGGTATTCTATTTTTTTAATCAAGGGAACCATTAATGAAATCACAGAAACTCCATTATACCCCTCTGTTGCCTCAGCAACCCACTTTTCTCCAAGAAATGGTCTCTCTATTCTAATTTCATCAATATAACTTCAAAAATCACTTAATTAAAACATTCATTAAACCAAACATTTCAAGTTAACATTTGTTAGGCTTTAATACTCTGAAGAAATCTGCCATTTTCTATGTCTTTATGACAACTATAGACAGAGATATTCCACGAGTAGAAAGGCTTGAGAGGTTGACAGAAGGAGTGGATGAAAGCAAGTCCAAACTCACCACTCCATTACTCCCACCCTCCTGTACTTTGAGTGCAACAAATGCTGCTGGATCTGTTGCACCCTTCATTTTCTCACAGCATATAAAAATGGACTTTGAGCAATGCCAACCATATTTGCAGGAATTAAGAGCCAACAATGATGCAAAGAGCATCTGGGCCAGCAATTAAACACCAAGATAATTGAATTACAACACTGCATTGTGAATCTCTTACTCTCACTGTGAATCTCCTACTCCCCACACAAACTCTTTGCTGTGTATGTAATACACAGTTTCCAAACCCAGATCAAACAATTTTGGTTTTGCCCTCAAGCATAAGTGTAGTTCAAAAACATACAAGCTGAGTTTTGTGACCAAAGTTATTCTCATTTCATATATTCTCAGCTAGTGAAAGACAAAGTCCAGTTGTTGAGTTGAAACTGAAGAAATGTATCATTAAGTAATGTTGCATTCTTCATTATTGTCATGGGTTCAGAACCACGACAATTATGCTCAGAATTTCCTTGAGTTGAATAGATTTCATCACAGACTGATTTGAGCTCTCCAGCAGAATAACAGTGAAGCAATAAACTAGATAAAAAGTATACAAGGGTATACTTTTCCATAGAGAAGTTGGACATCCTCAAAAGTTATTGCCATGTTCTCTGCTTAATATCACAATACCCAACTGCAACCCATAATATTAACTGTCATCTGGTTAGTCATTTTTATGGCTCCCTGGAAAAATAAAGCTGTTTTCTGTCACTTCACATGTTTCTGGGTGGTAGTTTTTACACAGACAAAGACTGGAGAAGGTAACTTTTATATCTACATAACACCATAATTTTTATAACTTTTATAACTTTTAAATTTAAAATAAGATTCTTGGTCAAGAGGTAGTTTATGAATGAAACCTAGAACAGCAAAATGGTGAACAAATTGAAGGTATGAATTTTACTTTCATAAAACTGCCTGCCTATGTTTCCTGATTGACTCCTCTGAGGTTTTCTGGTGTCTGGAAGGTTCTTAATTTCTGTGATGTTCCTTACTAGCATTTTATTCTTCTGCAACCCCCAAAAGACAGGAATTAAAATCCACAGAAAGCTGTGGAATTTGCAACACACCTTTATAGACAAACGATATTTGTAAAACACTGACTCTCACCTCCTAAAACACATGACTTTGCTGGCATGGAGGGATTCCCAGGAATGGTGTCCCCCTGCTGCTGAGGTCTCCAGCTCCTGATCCCACCCTCCTGGGAGACACAGGTGTGGGAAGAGCAGGAGAGCAAAGGACAGGGACACACAGAGCCTCAGGCACCGCTGCAGGAAGGGACGGACCTACATTTGATTATTTCAGGGATGACTCAGGGAGGTTAAGGACAGTTTGTGACTTTACAAGATGAAATTTGTCTTCCTGCTGTAAAAGGTAAATTTAGGATGGGTGTGAAAGACAGTGACCCCGGCCAAGGAGGAGAAGATTTAGTTACTGGGGTCCTATGAGAAAAGGGAAACAAAACAGAAGAGAAAAGAAAAAGAGGAGATGGGAAGAGGAAAGGGAAAAAAAGAGGGGAAAAGGAAAAAAAGAGGGGAAAAGGGAAAAAAGAGGGAAAAGGAAAAGAGGGAAAGAGGGAAAAGAGAAAAATGGGAAAAAGAAAATATGGAGAAGAAAAGGAAAAAGGGGAAAAGAAAAAAAAGGGGAAAGGAAAATGAGAGGGAAAAGGAAAAAAGCAGAAAAAGAAAAAAGTGGAGGAAAAGGAAAAAAAAGGAAAAGGAAAAAAAAAGCAGGGAAAAGGAAAAAAGTGAGAAAACAAAAAAGAAAGCAGGAAAAACAAGAGGAAAAGGTGGGGGGTGAAGGAAAAAGGAACTAAACCAGAAAAGACCTCAAAACAAAGCAGCCTTTGCAGCAGTCTGGTTTCTGTTTTCATCCAAGGTGTTTCTAAAGAGCTGCCCAGTGTTCACTTGGCAGCATTCCTTGGCATACAAAGATATCTACAGGACTCACAAATAATTTATGGCTGCAAATCCAGAGAACTCACTAATGTGTTCACCTACCTTATAGAACTGTAAATTTTTACCAGAACTGCAAAAAAGACATCTGCTAAGCCTACCACAAGGCAGTGGAGGGAAACAGCTCGAACATTTCTGCTTCCTGGAGTTTTTCGTCATGTTTTTAGTACGATCTCTGCAGGGGTGGTTTGGGTTCTTCTCTGAGAATTAGGAATATATATGTATTTCATGACACAAGGTCTGCTGCACCAGGAAGTCTTGATAATCACTAAAAAAGAACCTAGATGATATCCTGGCACATGCTGTGCTCTTTCCCTCGACACCTCTTGGCACCAGAATGGCAGAGGAGCTGAGTGACTGCAGCACTCTCATCTCTGTACCTCTCCTGGAGCACAAGCCGTGGTTACACTGCAAGTGAACTCTTGTTGCATCATATAGTCTCAAAATGAACAGTAATCTATTTTTACTTAGGAGAAAACAGACTGCGTATCTCATCTGTTCAGCTATATTTTATTCCCAGCTGCTTTTTATGTCCTTGTTTCAGATAAAATGGTACTGGAATCTTTCAAGTGCCTCAGAGAGCCCATTTTGTCAACCCTTCTCCAAAGAGGGCTTTCAAAAGCTGTGCACTGAAGGGCTGACCTGCACCCAGGAGGACACACAACAGCTCTTGGCTCTGTGCACTGACTCCACACTGATGTTTTTCTTGAAAAACATAAAACTATAACCACAGCTCATTCACGTAGGTCTTTAAATATGTAATAAGAGGTTAATTAAAACTAAGCATAGAAGAAAATTCGGGCCAATAAGCACATCCTGGTTTGAACATATAAACTGCCCCCAAACAAGATGAGCCAACAACATCTTAGAAGGACACTTCCAGCAAGCTGCCAGCTCCAAGACAGCTGGTAAAGATGTGTTTTGGCACAGGTTTATAAAACCAGATGAACATGGCAGGGGTCTCTGAGAGTGCAGATTGCCACCTTCTCCAAATTTTCCTTTAGTACCACAAAACTTTTCCACACAACCATTTCCAAGGCCATAATGCCATATCGTATGCAGCACCAAAACACCCATCCTGTCATTACTCTGTATTTTAAAATCAAATGTACAAGAAGGGATTTTAAAAACCCATTCAGATGCTAAATAAGCAGCCACATTTTTAGAAGTCATTGAGCTGCCATTCAACAAAGCAAGCAGGTTTGGAGCTTCCAGCTCCTGTGTGCAACTGAAGTTTAGGAATCTTCACTTGCATGCCTAAGCAGGAGCTAAAAACTAGCCAGTATCCAGTTATCCAAATATCCAATTCAAGGCCCAACTGTAGTTGCCTGCTCATGTACAACACATGACCAAAATTAATCTCCTTTTTTCACTCTTTCAGGCCCAATTTCAGGCCTCTCTTCCACAACACATTCCTCTACCAAATCACTGGCAAATGAGAAGAACCAGCAATGTTTTCTTCAAAAAAATACATCCATAGTAAACACGATATTGCCTTGACACTGAGAGCTGGGATATGTCATGTCATGTCTGTTGATGTGCACACATTATAGCAATAACCTACACAAGCCCATGAAACATTTAGCACGTAAGTAAGTCATGTTGCAGATCATCATTAAAAAGGAGATGCTCTTGTTTTGTCAGAGTTTTGGAACTTTACTTGAAAGGCCACTTCCAATAGGCAAATGTTTGTTCTAGGAACCCTTAAGCAAAGCTGAGCAGAGCTTCTGAATGGACATGGAGAGAATGGAAGAGGGCATGGGATAACCATGTAAGTCACCAAAGCTCCGACTCTCACACAATCACAGAATGTGCTGAGCTGGAAGGGACCCACAAGGATCATCAGTCCAACCCCTGGCCCTGCACAGACCCATCCCCAGGAGTCACCCCCTGTGCCCCAGAGGATCATCCAAACCCTCCTGGAGCTCTG
>JAWMRA010000020.1:946216-965684 GCA_035584735.1 Pseudotriccus pelzelni
CCAAGCCCCGTCCAACCTGGCCTTGGACACTTCCAGGGATGGGGCAGCCACAGCTTCTCTGGGCAACCTGTGCCAGTACCTCATCACACTCACAGGGAAGACTTTCTTCCTAATATCTAACCTAAATTTCCCCTTCTTCAGTTTGAGCCCAGATGCAAATGGGATTATTGTCAAGAGGAAAATGCTAACACTTTGAAATGCTTAGATTTTACACCATGCATTATTTTTTGCTTAGATTTTGCAGAAAAAATGTTCGACAAAAACCCCACTAAAAATATTAGGACACCAAGAAAACCTGCTTTGCTGTTTCCCATTCAGAAATGCCACAGCCACTGCCAGTGACATGCAGGGGCTCTTTGGCTGCCCTAGAGATGCTGAGGACACTAGTGGAAATCCAAGGCTTTGGGGCTTATTGCTGAAGAGAAGAAAATCTGACAGTTCTAACTGCAGTTAAGGGTCCAAGAGCTGCTGGGTTCACTGTCACAAAGCAGTAACTTCAACGTGAAGACAAGGCTCTTCATCATGCAAGATTATTAATGTAAAACTAGGATCAGGCTGCCGGGCTTATGGGCTACCAGACTTAGGACTAAGAGCCTCTGAAAATCATTATTACAATTTTATCCCTCAGTTGTAAGTTCTGAGAAAGAGGACAGAAAGATCTATTAATGTACAGTTCCATGCAGAAAAAAGGAAGTCAGACGTTCTGAGTCTTGATGTTCTGCTAAGAACACCCATAAAATCTGCTACCAGGAGTTGTATCACTCCACTGGAGTGACAGAATAGCAGCCTCACAGTACTAGTAAATGTGTCACATATTCATGGTTTCAACCAATAAACCGTGACAGACATCCTTCTAATCATTCTCTGAGGAAAAAAAAAACACCTTGCTGAGTGAAAATTCCTGACCCAACCATGATAATTATGTTCAAAGTGCCAGGTATGGGAATGGACTGAACTTCGCTGACTATCAGCTTCACAGATTAAAGACTTTCTCTGATTTTTTTTTATGTAAGGGAGAGATAACACCAGACATCTGGTTGAATTTTAACATTTCTTAGTAGAGACTTGACAAGACAACAGACTCCCAGTTAATGAATTCAAAGCTCCATGAATATAGAACAGCTCTAGCTCTGCGAGGATGAGCATTACCTCCAGAGAGCTCAGCTACAGAGCACTGGTGCTTCATTTTGTCAGGAAGGTTACCCAGCTATGTCACCAGAAAGAATCAGCTGATTTCCTTTGGGATCACCACTGGTTCAGAACAGCTCCATCTAGTTAGGATAAAACACACCAAAAACATGAGCAAGTAACACAAGGCTGATTATCTTCCCTTTCAGTGAAGTTCCACGTTGCTCGTGACATGTCAGTGAGGGATGCAGAGTTTTTAAAAGACCCTATGGCAAGAATGAGAGCACTTGGAGAATAAGGGAAAAGGAAAAGCTCTCAGAGCTTACAGAGGGAGAAAAGCTGGCAAACAAAGAAGGGTCTTTGACTTGATGTCTGATCAAACTGGCAGATGGATCACTGAAAATAGAGGAGTTCTGTGCTGCCAGCAAGTACTTTTGCTTAAAATGTACTAGAACCTGGAAACAATAGGAAATAAACCAGAAGAGCTCAAAATGCCATGGACAATGTAGACATCTGCTATAATTAGGCTGCATGAATGCAGCAAAACATTCCCATAAATACTCCCTCTGGTGCTGGTAGCCGTTTGCTCTGGTCACACTGACTCACCTGGCCATGAGCATTCCACAGACTGGCACAAATATTTGTAGAAAGCAATTTAGAGCCATGGAAACAAAACTCCATCTGCCTGGGTATGTTCCCTGCATTGTTCCCAGCGTCAGGCATTGTAAAGGATCAGGGCAACAATACACAATGTGGCACGGACATCTCATCCTGGTCCTCTGCCACCAGCACCACAGACACAGAGCACAACCCAACTGTGCAAGTGCCAGAGGATCCTGGGGCTTTGCTACTGCAAAGTATTCCTGAAAACTAATTTAAATTAAATGCAGCAAATGACTAGATGTAGTAAATACTGATTTTCATATCTAGCCTTCATAGAAATCACAATATTAATCGCATGCCAGAGTTTAGGCCCACCAGATCCAACATTCTCTGTCCCCCCTTTCAGACCAGGGAAATGAGGATAGCACCTGTAATACTGCTACTAATGCCTTCCCTTGAATAGTGCAAGAAGGGACCCTCCAGCCTGTCCTGCTTGTTCTGGACAGCAACTGGTTACACAGGGAACAAAGGCAGAACCAGATATAGATGTCCTGTCCCCAAAGGCTTAAACTGCCTCTGTGTGGACACATCCCTTCACAATCACAAAAATTAAACAGGAGCTGTCAACAAGATTATTTTAGAGGAAATCAGATAGCAAAGCATGAGTAATTACCTCAGTAAATCAAGTAATCTCTTTAATCTTGAAAGAAAATTTCAAACCTGCCTTTCAGCAAGCTTTATTTCCGTTCCCATAGCTGATTTAGGTGTAAAAAATGTTTGGTTTTATTTTTAAGAAATGCAGAGCAGGCCTGAACTCAGAAGACCGTGTCTTGTTGGGTGTGAAGAAATTATTTAAGACAAATTATAGTGCTGTCACACTCATACCTCATAGTTTAAAATAAATCTTGTCATCTAATTATACAAGAGCGTGAGTTTGTTTAACAAATCTCTCAGAGGTATTTGTGTGGCACTACATCTCCCTTCTCCTTTGATTATAGCCTATCATGTCAGTATTCTCCCTCTGTAACTTTAGATGGCTCATTGTGGTGTTTAACAGGTTGCATTTATCACATCTCTTCAGCTGGGCTAAAGCAGATAAAACCATGAAGTCTCAGTACAGTTCTTGGCAAATCACAATTAAAGAATTATTTCAAAACAAAGGCACCCCAAAATGGGATTACTGGTCCCAAACCAACAATTTCCACAGGAAGAAACTGGGTCTCTGAAAACAGTTTTGATGTCCCACCCACAGGTCTGCTGAGGGAATTAAGAGAAAAGGATAATTCCCCTTGTGTTTTAATTCCCATGCTGTCTTATCAAAATGTCAGGGCAGACTTGACTAGAATCAGTCAAATCATGATAATTATTTCAAGAAAATACTGTCTGCAGAAGAATTTGTCCCTTTCTTGCTTGTCACTGAAGTCAGATAAGCTGTGAATTGTTCAAGAGGATCCTCACTGAGGCAACAAGAAGAGGGGCAAGGAACTGTGATCAGAGAAAAATGAAGTTAAGCACAGCTCCCTAGAACTGTTACAGAGTTGAAAGAATTTCACTGGCCAAGATATTAAAGGCAAGTGTAAAAAGTACAATAACCAGTCTTTACAGGGAACGTGAAGCACTTCAGGAATTTGGCAAGGCCCAAGTGACTAGGTCTGACTGTGAAAGATGACATCTAATTTCACAGATGTTATTTACTGTAAGCCAAGAATAATATTCATGGCTTAATCACCTGATCATCATAATCTGTCTTCTTAGTGACTCATAACTGCAAGTACTTGGGAACATATGACTGCACACCCAGCACTGCAAGGCTGCATCTTAAAACAGGTCAATTAGTGTTTTGCAGCCCATGAATTGCCAAGCCCTGAACTAAGATGGGTAATTTCTGGTTCTCTGACCAGTGTAGCATTACAGATCTCCGGAGATCCAGCCCTTCCCACTGGTGGTTCTGCAGACATTGTGCCACAGCTGGGTTCATGTGCTCACTAATCACAGTTACCTTGCAAAATGCCTCACTGTTAAGCTGGGGTTGACATTAACAAGCTGTTAAATTAAATTTTGATGCAGTTTTGAGGACTCCCCTCAAAACTCAAACACCAATGTGCCCATTCCATTAAGCAATGAGGACCATTTGAGCTCAGATGGAGGGGAACAGCAATTTTAAAAGGCCAATTGTATTTGCTGATTTTTTTCCCCGTCAGTATTTCCAGCTGCTTCTTTCTTTTCCCTTCAGTGGAGGAACTGCAGCTGCTTCATCACTTCTTTCAGACACATTCCTATTATTGGGCATATTCTGCAGGTATCACAGTCATGATACATCCCCTGATTGCATTCAGGAATATCACTGTTGAACTCTGTTATCAGGAATAAACTGACTGTAGTTTTGCAGTATTGAAATTTAAACCAAAAATTGTAAAAGAAGGGGAGCTATCACAGCCCTGCCTGTTTAGTTTACAATTTCATACCTCCATCAAAATCAGATTTTGATGCATATATTCACCCTTTCTATTATACAGAGTCTAATTCAAGATCTTTTCAAACACCACCTTTATTCCTCAGAATCAGAATTAACTGCAAACTTTACTTAGCACAGTAATTATTAAAACTAGATCTTAGCATCAAAAAAGAATAAATAAAATTCATAAGCAGCAAGCCTCACCCTGATACATCAGGAATTTTGAGCAAAAATTTTTAAAAAAAATGGGAGGGGGAAGAATTTGTGTATTTTCATTAATCAATCAGTAAATTTCTTTAGTTTTTAAAGAATTTCCACCAAAGTCCATCTCAGCCTTCTGGAGGAGTGAAAGTGGTTTCATTTCAGAGTAAGAAAGATTTGCCTTTCCACCCTCTGTTCTGCTCCCCTCCAGGAGACTTTTGTCCTGGTGGCGGTGGTGATGAAAGAAGCTGGTTTTTTGTGACGAGAACAGGAAAATCCTACTGATGAAAAGCTTTTTGGTTTGTTTCTCAAATAAATCAATAAACCCCAAAATCTACCGGTTTCACTTTCCATTTTGGAAGGCATTGGACAGCAGGGCACAATGGTGTTCCCTCATTATTCTCTCCACTGGTCTTCAAATATTGCTATTTGGGATCGGTGATTACCTGAGACATGCCAATACAAACGCAGTTTGGTTCCACAGTAACTGCCATGCTGCTGTTTAGTGCAGTGTACATGGCTGTATAAACTAATCACAGACTCACACAGTGGCTCTGCAATTTGTCTTTCCAGAGCTACTACTGTCAGATCAAGTTTTTATCTAGTCTTGATTTTAAGCATTTAATTACATTAGTATTCACACTATAAAACATACAAAGAGGTCTCAGTTACCACTGCCCTCCATGAAATGAATTAGTTTAAGTTATAAATCCCCTCTCCTCTATAAAGGAACATCTAAAGAATCACTGTTTAGCTCATGGGCTATCTAGTGTTTTCTTCCTGTCTAAATGAAATATCCTCACTGTACTCTTACTGGAGTGCACAAAATGTCCATTTATCCTTGTGCTTTTCATTTGGTTTTGAGTCACAGGAATGACCCTTCATCTATTATTTCATTTAAATGTCACTGAACCTTTCTGGGGATTCGGCTCCATAAGTAATGGTACATATCCTGAAAATCCAACCTGTAAAAACATCTCTGGCCTTCACATTTTGCCACAGTACACTTTTAAAGGACCCTTTTCTCAAATTATTGCCCTCTGTGTTTCAGGACATTTCATTTCCAGAAGTGATGGGAAAAAAAGAAGGAAACAACTAAGGAACAAGGAACTGATGAATTATGTTTAAGTTAAGGGAGGAATAAAAATAAGCTCCCTTCCCCGTGTGAGAAAGAAGGGATGAGTTTCTAGTGGTAAGCAGGAAAGTTGTGCGAGATCAAACAGAAGTGGTGGAATGGATGCAGGAAGGGATTAGGGGGTGCAGAGAAAGGTTGAAGCCTGGAGCTGGCAATGTGGAAGCACGACTTCACTTATTGGCAGGGAAGGCAAGAAACAATATTGGCAGATAGGGGGTGAGAAAGGAAAGAGGATAGGAAAGAATTAATAATTCAAAGCTAGCTTAGAGTGGCTTAGTCTCCATGCTGAAGATACAGAGAGAAACAGGGAACACAGGTGGCTCAAAAGAAGCTTCTGTCCAGGCCACAGGAGAGCCCTTGTCAGATAGCACAGAACGCTGGACAATTGCCCTTTCCCTGTGCAGCTCATAAAGAGGATTATCCAATAAACAGAAAGGTTTGCTCACCAACAGCTCTATTCTGCAACACAAACACCCAGATAATGCTCCAAGGCTTGGCTAAGAAAGAGGAGAGCAAAACTATTCCCACAAAGCCAGAAATCTGCTCTTGGAATGGTGGTTCCATGGCTGCTGAGCCAGGGCAGGTCCTTAAATGAGAGCTGGGACAGCTTCTCTCCTTGCCTTAGCAGGTGTAAGCAAATACTGCTCAGCCAGCTCTCTGCTCTCCACACATGAGATTTCTTTTCTTAGTACTGTGTGGTTAATCCAGGTGTCTTCAGAGGAAATGTATTGCAGAGAAACTTCCACTGATGTCCAGGCAGAGAACCCCCTGCTTTGACACACACCCATCCCATTTCTTCTAAAATCCCTCCAGGCAGCTATTTTGCCTCTACTCTGCTGAGTACTACTGACAAGTCTGCCTGACACTGAGCTTCATTTACACACAACTTACACAATAAAGAGAGAATGATGTAAACCTCATTGATATCCTGCAAGCCAGATTCCCATTCTGCTAGCAACAGGATTTGCTCTGGCCAGTGGCTACTGAAGGTACATAAGAAAACAAGGTGTCTTGCAGGTGTCTAAAGTAAAGTGATAACAATCTCCAACCTCAGAGCCAAAATCACTTTAAAATTTCAGTTAGCTCTTGAATTACTCCTGAAGTCATTATAATCACAGCTTTGCTGTTGGTCTGCAAAAATTTTCAACCTAAGTAAGCAAGAAATTCAGGGCACAATAACAAAACCAGCTCACAAATAAAGTAGCTGAGAAATATGTCTTAAATGATCTCAATTTTTAACTGCGCTAAGTTGTTTCTTTATTTCCCATTGTTCACATGCCCTAGTGAGCCATAGGAATGACAGAAAGAGAAAGGATTCTCTAGCTACAGACTCCTTCCACAGTTAAGTCCTGAAAAGAAAATATGTATACTAATTATCTCATCATTAAGTCACTAATTATATTGGAAAAAAACTGAAACACATTGATTTTTTTTTTCTTTTGCCCTTGGGGGAAAAAGTTTATATATAATTATCAGTTTCCCTAACTCTCTACTTGCCCTTTTGTTTTAATAATGAAAGAAACTCTTTCATCTGTCTGCAAAATAGTATCACAATGAGACAGGCTGGAGGAAATATGAACCCAGTGGTGGTTCAGGACTCTGGAGAAAACAAGCAATATCCATTCTAACCCCTTCCTGACCTACCACTGGCCTTAGACAAACAAGTTAAACATTCAATTAGCAGAAAAGAAATGAACGTGCTGTTTATTAACTTGGAGGAGAAAAAGCAATGTTGTGCATATTAATTGCCCTAATATGTCACACAGCAGTTGAACTTCTGTTCCATAAATCCCATCCAGTTCCAGCCACTCAGTCCTGAGAGGCAACTTGGTAGCAAAATGTCTTGCAGACAGGTCTCTGCATATTTGCACTACATAGAGGAAATGTGGAATTAATGATTTCTCAGTCTCAGTATGTCCTGAACCTTGTTTATTTATCATAGCTCCAAGCTCCTTGATATCTATTCATTTTAACTTGTTTTCCATCTTGTATCCATCTTCCCCTGCTCCCTCATTCCCTGCTCTTTGCTTTGATCTTCAGCTTCTGTCTGTCTTCTGATTTAGTCTATTTACAAGCCCTGTCTTATAACCTCATTGCAAAAAAGCCTCTTCAGCTCACCTGCAGGATGCTCTGCCCTTGGAATGTGCTCAAGCAACTCCAACCGTGCCCTGTTTGCAAGGCTGTCAGTGGTGGGCTGAAAGAGGGTGTGTCAGGCTGCTTTTGGTGTTGGATTATGCTAAAACCAGCAAAACTAACTCAAACTACCCCAAAGTTAAACATCCTGACAGTGAAGCAAAGCTTTGGCAGATGTGTGAAAGTATCTTTATCAGAAAATGCTGAGCTGACACAGCTGGACTAGAAACACCTGACTGACAGTCCATCACTTCAGACTGTGAAAGTCCAGTCATTGGTATGGGTGAGTTACATCAATCTCTACTTAATAATTGTTTCTGTCTTTTTTGCCAGCTTTAATATAATTGCTCTGATACAGTGCCCTGCACATTACAAGTAATTTTAGCTTCTATACTGCAAGTAATTGTGGTTAAGACCTTTTTGTCTAATGATTTATCATGATAAATATCCATTTATATATAAATATATCTGATTTGCCATCCTTAATCCTGTGGGGCAAACAGGATGCACAACCATCCATTGCAAGACTGGCAATATAATCTCAGTGCATTCTATGCATGCTGTAAAACAAATCCAAACCCCACACAAAATGTTCACTCCAAAGAGTAGAACAAACTGAAACTTCAGTAACTGCAAGTCCCTTGGCATTCTAGCAGCAGTGCTCAATAAAATATGGATATTCCTGATTTGTTATTCTATTGCCTGACCTTGAGAATATGTGATCACCACCCATACTCACAGCCTGCACAGAAATCCTCTTCCAATCTGTTGTGCACCGTCGAAGTTAAGAAGTTAAAGCTCAGGCTGGTTAATTAGATGTAAGAAAGACTAGGACACAGAAATTTAAACTCAATATAATTCATTTCTGGAGACAGAGAGGTCAAGTGTGCATTACACTGAGAGCTTATCCAGCTTTTCTGGGTGTTTTTTCAGTGCTGTTCAGTAGGAATGCACCAACATCCCATTACAGTGCTATGGCAGGAACTGCAGGCACTGCTGGAATTACACACAATTCACACTGGACAAAAGACAGTTTTAACACAAAGAGCTCTGTTGCACAATTGGAATTCCAAGGATCTGCCAGCAGAGCAGACAAATGAACAACACACATTTCTTCCCTTGGCCTCAGCATTGCAAATATGATGTGGTTGTAGTATGTTTCTCTGTCCTGTCTGGTTGGTAGCTGGCATTCCAATTATCCCACTTGTTTTCACACAAACAGGGTGTACTACAGGTAGACCAGACCTGGGGCCTCACTTCACAACACCTCAGTTTCCAATGTTCAAAGACAGTTCCATTCTTACCAAAGTCAGGCTGATCCTGTCAATCTTTGGATGGAACCCACTGCCCATTCCATACACAAACCTGACTCCAAGCAGCCAAATACATTCATGCATCGACAGGAACATGTTTCACAGCAAATGTGGAAGATTCTTACAGAGACAGATGAATAATAAAATTCTGTTTGCTCTTTCCCATTTGTATTTAGGTGCTCCCTATCCTTGTGATCACCCATGTTTCTCTGCATCACCCTGTTATGGATCCTGGGCTGTTTTGAAAAAGGTGCATCTGCTCCTCTTAGCCACAAATTGTTTTGTAATATCCAAACCTTTTCTTCTTTAGCTGCAGAGGAGCGTTTTCCCAGACTCCCAGTTGCATGTTTCCATTTAGTTCATTGCCATGTCACTAATTCACGTTCCCCTTAGGAGGAAGGTCTGGGGATGACGATTTTTTGGAAGAACAGATTGCATTGACTAAATTTCGTTTTTCCTCCAGAAGACAAAAAAAGTGGTGCAGGTGGGTTTCTGTGCATGGTTAATGTTAGGACCATTTTTCTCATGGAATTTTATTGTTGCAGAGAAGTCGAGTGGTCTTGCTTCAAATTCAGAGACAATGCAGAGACCTAATGGTTCCCCAAAAACTGCAATAGGGCACACGAGTTGGGGAGGGCTTTTACAGAGTGTTTAACAAAGGGCAGAACCTGGAGTTTCAGGAGATCCAAATCTGGAAATTTCACCTCAACATTTCATTTGTTTATATAAATCACTGTGGAGGATGGTTGAGCACTCAACGCAACACGTAGATCATCACATTCTGAAACAAAGAGTAAGAGTAATCAAATTGTCTAAATAATGTGAAGCAGCCTCATTTGCTGCCCTCCTCCAGAATTACAGTGCCTGGTTGGTAATTTTCTCAATGTAGGAACCTCACAAGCAATAGAAAATTTTTTTTTTCATAATAAGAGCAGACATGGAAGGATAACAATAGGTATTTTAAAACAAAAGATATTTGCAAGAATATTTCTATGCTGTCTGTATCAACCTCTCCCTTCTTTGGAACATCACAGAGCCAAGTACTAAAACACTTATTGATTATTGTCAGAGCATTTTATTGCTACTTCTGTTGCACAGACAAAGTTTCAGTCTGGGAAAATAAGATGGGAGTAGGCAGGAAAGATGAAACTACTTTTGCCTTATGGCAAAATTGACTTTAGTGAAAATGCATTTTTGTCTATGTGATACAAAAAAACAAGGAATAAATAGAAAGTTCAGGTTTTCACAGCTTGCTATAGATGAAACACATCTTGTACAGTCATGAAACTACAGTGGAATAAGTGCCACTGGGAAAATTAATAACAGGAACAAGTGATAGCATGAGCACTGGAACTAGTGAACCCTGTTTTTTATGGATTTAAATTGTGTGCTTGGATTCTCTGGTGTTTAATAAAGCAGGAACTTTGCTTGCTTGTCTGAAGCCCTGCCTGCTCCAGCCTTTCCCTCCATGGTGCCATTAAACAGCTTCTCCACTGCTCCCAGCCTGAATCCATAACATCTATGGAACTTGGTATTTCTTAGAACCTTATTATTTTCTTAAATTTAGCTCAAGTTAGCCAAGTGGATACACAACCTTCTCCACCCCTGCCCTATCCTCAGGATGAGACACTGTAAGACTTGATTCCTTAAGAAGCAAGACTAAAAGTTCCCTGACAGCACCTTCTACCACAGCTGAGAGGAGCTTCCAGACCCATTGTGCCCAGTGATGCCTTATCCCCTCCCAAACCTGCTTTAACATTCTGCCTGTCTGTGCTGCTGACAAAGCCCCTGGCAGTCATTAGTTTGCTGGTGTCCTGAGACCACTGCTTATCTCACACACCAAAAGGGCCTCATTTCTCCTTGTAGTGTTCAGTTTGTCTGTCCATTGCCTCATCCTGCCTGGATTTAGATTGACAACCCTTTGAGAGAAAGGCCACCCCTTTAACATCATTTGTTTCTTCATCAAGAACAAAAATCATCCGTGTCTATGACCAAGATCCTGAATAGTGTATTTATTCAATTAATAGATACTAATTACATGAATAAAAGGCCAGTTGAGCAGGATACTTGCTAGAGTCACACAGTGCTCACCCACTGACCTGCTGGCACCGACCAGGGGCTGTCAGTTCTTCTAACACACCAAAGGAGATATTATTCATGTGACAAACAAACCTGTCAAATGGCTTTACCAGCCTGCCCAAATTCTAACAGAGTGTTTAGTCAAAGCAAACCACTTGTTTAAACTTGGCAGAGTCATTATTTTTCATAGTAATATGTGTATCAACTTGAGGGTTACTACTAAGCCTTCTAGGTCTCCCTCTCCAGATGGATTGATGATTGTACTTTGATTTATGGCTCAGCACCAGGACATTATTCAAAAGGCCTTGATAACTCATTTATATTGGTCAGCATGTGCATTTGACTTGACAGAATCATTATCCACATTATCACCAGAACTCACACACGGCCCCCTGCCTTTGCTCTGGAACTGAGACTGGATCTGAAATCTCCAAGCACCACTCAGCCCATTCCCCCTGGGAGCCACCCCACGTGCTCTCCCTGTACTGCAGTCACACATGACCCAATGCCCACCACGCTCCCCTCACACCCCCAACCCAGGAACACGGACACGCTCTGTTCTGCAGTACCTGATAGTTCAGATGTTACATCTCTTTAAAATGTCCAGTGGCAAAAGACAAAACCTTGGCATTATGAAGTCAGCCACACTATCTTCATTTGTAGTGAATTTAAAATTCCACTGCACCTTTTGGGGCAACTTGTGTTTTTGCATTATTTTACACATAACACTGCACTCTATGAGTCCACATAGTCAAACCTTTCCAAACCAGAATAAAAACATCATTTCTGAAAATCAAATTTCTTAAAAGCTAGATCTCAGGTCCTACTCCAGCCTGTGAGAGTTCAGGTTCCACTCTGATAAACATTTCAAAGTGTTAAATACTGAAAGGGAGAAGCAGCACAAGGGATGAAGGTTGTCCCTCTCCTGCTTTAATGCTTTAGACCACAGGAAAGGACCAGGCACTACAAACAGGGGCTCATAAGCATATCGGTGTCATGCTAGTGCATCTCATCAGACAGCTCAGTAAAGGTAATATTATCTTTAGCAGTAAGAAATAACTAGACACACTTATTTCCTTTCAGGCATTACTCACACTCTGTTACCAAATTATTCAGTCCTTAAAGAGAAATACAAACAGTCAGTAAAGGTTCCAGAGATCAGTTGAGAAAGTACCTTCAGCTGAGCAACTAATTCCAACTCTGACTAATGTGCACAACCTGAATGTTCACGTCTCTCCTGCTTTAGTCCTTCCTCCTGCTGCCTCTTTTAGTGATACAAAAATCCAAGGTGTAAAAGAGAGCCACATTCATTATTTGTAATTCTGAATGCCACCAGATCATTTCCAAAATTCAGATTACCACATCATCACTTCAGCTTCTAGAAACTCATTTATTTCTGACCTGTTTTGCATTTCTGACCTGCTTTGCTATTTATGTAAGAAGATGAATATTGTTGCTTTAGCTGCCACTGCTTCTGTGTATCGGTGCATAATATATATTGCAGTTTCAATTTATTACTATAAGACCTCAGATTATAAAGATTTTGTCTCATGTGACAAGTTTTGCACTCATATTTATTTATTTATTTATTTATTGTGCAAGTTAAACTATACGGGGACTTAAGTAACTGTACACATATTTTCATGAAATAACCATGGCAACTGAACATACCCCACGTGGAACAAATTCATCTCTGGAACACCATCTCCCACTAGATCTTCTTTAGTGAACTCAAACATCACCAGGACACTTTCAGTGTGCCAATAAAGTATGTATCCTGTTAGTATATATCCCCATATTTTCCTAGTGGCTTCTAGGAGATTCCACCTGAAGCTATTAAGATCCAAAGATGTATTACACACAGGGCACTCCAGCAGCACCTGTAATAATGGGAAATAATTGATTTTTTTTTTTCTAATAATATGTATGTAAACAATCCTGAGTATGAGTAACTCTTTTTGCTTTTATTTCTTTGTGACATCAAAGACAGGCTCAGAAGCAAACCCCTTCCTGATAATGATAAAAACTACAATCCTACCTTCACTCAAACCTGGTTTTTACAAGACTGAAAAGGTTTTTCTCTTGCACAAGGTTATGCCCTTCTACCTGGCCAAACCTAAAGAGACTTGTTGGGCAGGCTGAGCCATTAGGATGGGAATCCCATCTGTTGAGCAACACTGATACCTCACCTTTCTCACTGTATTGACTGACCAGGGTTGTGCCATTTACCCATGTTTGGTTCAGTTGCCTGACAATAATACAACATTTCTCGAAACACTGAATGAGAAATTAATTAAAAACATTCATCTGAATTTAAAAACTAAAACACAGTCTTTTGGCGCTCTAGAGAGGGGTAGAGATCCTGAAAAGTTGCTCTTAGGAACTGGCAGGACAAGAAATGCCAGAACTGTCAAGTTTCCTAGCCCCAGTTTAGCAGTTCACACCCTCAGGACACAGGAGCAGGACCAGTTTCTGTGGCAGGCTGCTCTGCTGCAGGACCAGCATGTGTGAAAAAAAAAAAGGGAAGTGGGAAATGGCACTGGGAAAAACTCTCGCTTCACATTTGTGTCTCAGCCTGAAGCTCAAACACAGCTCAGACTCACCACTGTGTCAATCTTTGCCAAACAGCCAGAGAGGCTGCCTTGGTAATTAGCTGGAAAGACAAAGGCCAAAGGTCAATTAGCCCAGGAGGCAAAGGCTAATTGCACACTCATCTTTGGGACACGAGCTGGGAAAGGCAGAGCCAGTGGCCTCTGCCAGTCTGAGAGGGGATTTAGCACGAGGAGGAGGCAGAAAGGAGTGGGAGTTATTGCTGGGTTTCTTCTTTCCTGCTTGTGGAGTTCAGTTACACTGGGAATTGAAAAAAGCATGACTCATGTTGAAGGATTATTTTAAAATGAGACAGAGTCACAGCTCAAACCAATCTTGTGACAATTCCTCTCTCTGCCTGAGGAGCCCGAGTGCTGAATGCCTGAGGAGAGCTTCCACCTTCACAAAAGGGTTCTAATTGTTGTTTCTCCTACTGTAAGGGATTATAACCTTTCCATTTTTTCTTAGGCAATCAAACATTTACTGGAGCAGAGCTATAAGTTGAGTGTTCCAGTCTTATGTACCTGCAACATTTATTCTCTGGATCCAGGCAAAGCCAAGTGGTCTGTGCGAAGTAGACCAGGTTGGAATTGAGGAACAGCACTGTGGGGGTGCAAGCAGGTCCAGAACTCTGGTTGTTCATTTTTAGTGGAATTGATGCAGTGAAACCATTCCAACACAAGAGTTTTGAGCACTGAAGCCAATAAATATCCTGGAAGTCTGGTGGGTTAAGCAATAAATGCTGAAGTCCCTCAGTGCTGACCTGTTAGAATTTTCCCTTGATCTTGACCTCATCATCTTTTCCCGCTGAATTTCTTTGGCAGGCTCAAGCAGTCTTAGGCTGAACAATACTTCATTTTTCCAGGAATTTACTATCCAATGCAGTTAAGCGTATTTTGCTCCACTTTATTCCATAGGCTACTTCTCTATGGTTTGTAAATGTTTGACATGCCTGTCAGGACTCAGCCATCAGCAGAATGATGGAGTCATTTCCACAAGAACGTGCTCTTCTGTTGAGGGTAACATTCCAGGGCACTGTCAGATGAAGGTCTCTGCTGGCTTTTCTGGTTTGGGGTTCTTTGTAAGGCTTCAGCTGCACGTGTTTGCATCAAAACTGGACATCTCTGTTGTCATCATCAACACCGTTCCTTCCTGAATAGAAGATATTTTAGTAGTCTTGGTCCCTGTGCTACGTAAAGAACAGATTATACACGTAGCTATTATGGTTTTAAATCAATTCAGGTCTTCAGTTTTGTCTACTGAGAGTTTTGGTCAGTTCAACATTAAGCACAGTCATGGAATCACAGAATGGCCAAGCTTAGAAGGGACCTCTGGAGTTAATAACAAGGAACTAATGTCCTGTAAGACCTGCCAGGTTTCCCCTTCCCTTCTCTTACTGTGTGATTAGCAAAGTTCAGTGCCTCCAAACTGGCATGAAGGTGTTTAATGTCAGAGCTTAATAACACAGCATACATTAAAAGTATAAATACAACATTTTTGCAGCTTAGGGAAAATATTTGCCCAAGACAAGCCGTATCATCCAGTGTTTTGCTGGATATAAAATGACCCTTTAAAGCCTTCTGACATTCTCCTCGAAGCTGAGGATTGAGGCTATGACCTTTGCAAAGCCTTCCAAAGACCTTCACAATCAGCCTACTCTAAGAGAGAAAGTTTCTTTAGAGACCAAAGACTTTTTTGATAAACGTGGTGGCAGAGTTGCCCTCTCATGAAAAATGGGCAACATCAGTTCTTGCTATTTGAAGAAAAAGCAGCTGTTGGGACTGAATAAGTTCAGCAAACTTGTTTTGTACTTTGAATCCAACCTCCAACACAGGAAATCCTAATTAAATGCAAGGGGGGCCTGGGGAGGTTGTGGAGTATCCATCCCTGGAGTTACTACAACATGACTGGAGAAGCCCTGAGACTTTCTTCTAGTTGGACCCACTTTTAGTAATAATTGGACCAGGTGACCCCAAGAGTCCCCTATCAACCTAAATTCCACGCCCAGCTGAACTGAGCACCCTTCACACTCTACCTGCAGTGCTAGGAAAGGAAAGGTCTGCTTACAACTGTTGAGTTGCTGGGGATGACTGAACTGCAGCAAAGGAATCTGCCAAAAGCAGGACAGGATAGGGCAGGACAAGATTGGATAGATCTGAAATCTGAAACTTTACACTGCAAGTGTCATCTGTCAAGTGGGGGGGTTCCCACCCAGCTGGAAATGGAACTACTATGTTGTAGTACAGACAGCAGAAAGGTCAGCAGCCTCCAGGTCACACGTACCTTTGAGCACACACTGTCACTCCCACTGCACAACCCTGTCCAGCACTTCCAGCACGTTCGAACTGCTATCCACACAAACCCAGGAATAAGCTGCTCTCACACTGGAAGCAAGAGGGAGCACTGGAGGGAAAATGAGTCCAATCTCCCCCTGATGGGTTTGTTGCAGAGGATTTTGCATCTGCTGCTCACGTCCATCCTGGAGGCAGGAACTCACCTGTTCTAACACACCACAGCCAGGTTCCCACCTTTGGGGGGGTGCTGCAGCTTGTGGTGACTGACTGAGACAAGGCAGGTACCGCGTATTCCAGTGAAACAAAAGAACAGTCGTTCTTCTACATAGACTTAACTGTCTAAAGCAATGCCTGTAAACAGAGCCCTGCAAGGAGCAAAGGGAATCAGACCGTTCTAAACAAAAGCTGCTGAAGGCCTCAAGCACTGCATCTGTAGAGTAACTCAAATGCTCCAGAAGGCATTCCTGTGGGCTGCCTGCTGGAATATCCAAATAAACCAAGAAGAAATGAAACAATCTATTTGGTAAAAGACAGCATTCAGTAAATGAACTTATGCAATAGCACAGCAAATAATCTGGAAGATCACAATGTAAATATCAGTTCTTTTTCTGTTTATTTTCTCTGGCTTTCTGAGATCTCTTTTCCTCGCCTGAAGCCTTTTTTCTGTTCTTTAGTGTGCATCAGGAAAAGCCTTAGATCCCCAGGCTTTAACAGAGAAGCCATAGTCTCATTTTTCCATTAAGAGAATCGTTTTTGGTTTTGTCAGCCCTTCAGCCAGACCATTCATTTTTGCAAAGTCATTTTGCAAAGCCCTTTGTGGTGGCCCAGAGGAGCTCCCCAGGCACCAAGTTTGCTAGTGGCAAGCCTTCTGTGGAATCCTCTCCTTATTCTCTACAATTTGGTCACTCAAGGCAGCCCATTCTCTTGTTAGAATCCTGGCCAGCAGTCACCTCAGTGACACAGCTTGTGCTGCCATCCTGGAGAAGTCTCTCCTCCTTCCCTCTCTGACTGGTTGCCAACTCTAGTTCCTTTTCATCATGCAAGATATATAACTAAAATTTTTTTCCCTCATCATTTTTTAAGAAGAAATGGGCTTTTATCAATAAGACATTGTCATTAGTGGTATTATCCATCTGAATCCAAGTGTAATTTCCCCAGGTAGGAAACATTTTCCAGCTGGGGATTGCTGGAATACGGTTCATTATAGCTGCTTCTTGCACATCCAGAGGTCCCTCTGTTGATGGTGGAAATAAATTACTACAGTGCTGCTCCCACTGACAGTCACAGCACAGACTCGGGTTAATACACATTCCTTCTTTTTATTGGCATTGCTAATTGTGAAAGGGAGATGATTAAGCAGCAGTTTTGTTCTCTCTGTTAGTTCAACCCTAATAAATCCAGTGAGATGGCAAAGCAGGCACCAATTCACACACATTGGAATAACTTCCCAACCACTGCCTTCTAGAAAGAGAATCAGGGGTGCTTGGGGGAAGAAACAGTCCTGGCAATTTTTGTTCAATGAAATGGCTGTGGAAAATTCAGCTATAAAGGATCATTTTCCCCCAGTGACTACTTTTAAAATAATGTCCTTCACATGTTTCAAAAATATTCTTTCAAGAGAGATTGTAGGAAAGAGCTGCTCCCATAGCAAATTGCCAGTCCTGGTGGGTTAAAACTGTGTGGATGGGTTCCATCAGAGGGAAAACATGGGGTTCAGTATAAGGGCAGAGTGCAGAAGTGCATGACTGCCCTCAAGCACAGCCAGAGTCTTCTGCGACTCATAGAGCCAAAAAAAAGAGTGGATTCAATTTCTGAAGAAGGTTGTTTGATGCAATTAATCCCTGTTCCCAGGTCGTGATCAGTGGGGACTAACAAGGATGACTCAGGTGGTGGCAGGAAGTTACCAAGTCGGGTTTTTGTGGCAGTTGATTCCTTGCTGGAAAACTGTGAGATCACAGAAATATTTTATGGCATCTCTTCTGGCCTTTTCCACATTCCTTTGTCATCTGTTAAGAACAGGAGGGTTCCCAGGAGTTTTCCCTCCTCGTACAGCAATGGTCTCAGTGCAGTACAAAGGCAGGGCCAGGATGTAGGAAACATTTGCTGAGGTCTTTAGGACAGCTCTAATCCTGGCAGGCCCAGCCTTACAACCTGCTTAACTCTCCTGCTTTGTCCATAAGATCACTGGAACCAGATTTAACTGGAGAGGAAAATGAAGAGAAACATCTCAAAAGGTTTGGAACAGTCCAGGGTCCATTATTGTTTCTTTCTTCTTTTTTTCCTCAGGGTTTAGTGGCATAAGAAGGAATTTCTGTAAACCAGAAAGCTCTGGCAGATTCAGTAAAAATTTTTCTTTTTGAATTTCTGAAAGTTTTATAAAAAGGGATGCTTTATAAAAAGTGATGCTTAACCCTCTGAGCTACTGGCTGGCAATGAAACCTGGGACATGGATCCCAAAATCCCAGACTCTCAGACTGCCACAGGAAGCCAAATTGCCCTTGTGTGAAGACCAACACAGAGGGACTGAAAACTTCCCTTCACCTGAGTCTCCAGCACCCCAAACCAGCTCCTTTACAGATGCATGAACGTCTCTGTATTGCAATCTGCACTTTAAATACACCCTAAAGGCAAATTTAATCTCTTTGATTTAGCTTTCTCTCAATAATTTAGTCATACACATCCTTACACAGCACATCCACTCACTCACACACATAAACAAACAAATGAAGGAATGAAAACCTATGAATTAATCAAGCTATTTTCCTGAAGATTCTGAAAGAAGAAAGCAAGAGAAATTATAAATTATATTTCTATTTGAGAGGCAGCTGGATTTTATCATGATGGGGCCATGCAAATATATAAATATCTGAGATGAGAAGAAAGAAGATGAAATGAAATGGATGGAAACATTTGTGCTGTCAGTAAGATGAAAGAATAAAGTTGTGGGTGAAACAGAAAATAATTCTTTAAATTAGGCCCATATCATCAGCATCATATTTAATATCCTTTCCACTAACCTGCCCAAAAACTATTCCTGTTCTTCTCCAACTTGAACCTCAGCTGCTCTTTTCTGCAGCCACGGTGTTCAATGCATAATAAATGTGTGACAGCCCACAGGTAATGTGTCAGGCAGCAGCCTGAGGTGGAGCCAGGACCTGCATTTCATTTGTTATGTGACAGCACTGCCCACTTGAACATTGGTACAGCTATTTACTGCCCATTAAAATGCTCATATATATTTTAATTATAAGCCTGCGGCTTCAAGTTGTATTTATAAAAAAAAGACATTAATTTCTGTTTTACTTATTACCAATGTAGTTCCAAAATGAAGCTCCAGGCAGTGCATTTAAGCACGAGAGGATTCCGATTCTTTAACTCAGACCCGTCCCATTTTATCAGTATTCTCTAAATGGTTATTGCAGATGACACCCAGTTGAGGAGGGAATGTCAATCTATTGGAAGGCTCTGCAGAGGGACCTGGACAAGCTGGATCCATGCTCTGATTCCAAGGGGATGAGGTTCAACCAGGCCAAGTGCC
>JAWMRA010000020.1:965784-985205 GCA_035584735.1 Pseudotriccus pelzelni
AAGGGACTGGAGCACAAGTGCTGTGAGGAGAGGCTGAGGGAGCTGGGGTTGTTGAGCCTGGAGAAGAGGAGGCTCAGAGGAGAGACCTCATCACTCTCTGCAACTCCCTGAGAGGAGGTTGTAGCCAGGTGGGGGTCGGTCTCTTCTCCCGGGAACCAGAAGTAGGACAAGAGGGCTCAGACTGGAGCTGTGCCAGGGGAGGTTTGGGTTGGATATCAGGAAGGAATTCTTTCCAGAGAGAGTGCTCAGCCATTGGAATGGGCTGCCCAGGGAGGGGCGGATTCCCCGTCCCTGGAGGTGTTTAAGGACAGACTGGATGTGGCACCAGTGCCATGGGCTGGGAACCACGGCGGGGTTGGATCAAGGGTTGCACTTGATGATCTCGGAGGTCCTTTCCAACCCAGCTGGTTCTATGATTCGCTGATTCTCTGATTCCTTACCCTCCATCCTTTCAAACTACAGGTACACAATGAATGTTTAAAATTAGCAAACAGGAGGCTGCATTTATTTTTCCAGTAAAGCATTTTCTGAAGAAAGAACAGTAGTGATTTCAAACTATTCCCAACAAGTTAAACTAAAACAAAACCAAATAACCCCCAAACAAAAACAAACAAACAAAAAAGTGTTCCCTGAGAATTTTTCTAGACTTCAAAATTAATAAAATATCTCAGAAACACTGTTTCAGAAAAAACCAAAATCCCAAAATTCTCTGCGGCTTTTGTAAGCGATGGTGACATGAAATATATAATTTCTGGCATATGGCACCTGCTTTGGAGCTGGAGAAAAACCTTTTTGACCAAGGAAATTACAGACTTTTCTAGAAACAGACACTTCATCAGAGAGGCAGCTTTCTCTTTGTAGGTAGGAGAAGACATAATTTCAGAACTGGCATCCAAATGGGGTATAAATTCAAGTGAGTGAGTTTTCTAAAGGAGCCAATATTGTGATGTCCATTGTCTGATGCAGAAACACATTTACAAATGTGCTCAATTTCTGCCTGCAGAAACAAAACCAACATTGGAACTTACAATCGTTTACAAATAAACCCCCAAATATTTAGTCTAAAATTGTATGAGTTCCTTGTCTGTTGTTAAACAAACAAGAGCCAAATGGTGCCATTAATTTTATCCTGGTTCTACCGGACTAGAGAAGTGAGCAAAGGTCAGAGTGCTCTGATCTGAATGTTTAGAACTTTGATTATGGAAATAAGGCAAAATGTTAACAATCATGAGGAAAGTGCAAACCCTTAACAAATATAACAGTCCCTTATCTCTTTATTGTGCCTCCCTCCCTTTATCTCTGCACAGTCCTTTCCTTCTGATCTGCAGAGGTGATCTCTTCACCCTGATAAATCATCCTTATCAAGCCTCCTGAATGCAATAACCTCTTTGGCACATTACCTATCTTTTAGGATTTGTATTTAATATATTGTGTTCTTCTTTCCTTTTTTTCCTTCCTGGGAGGTTACTCCAGAGCTCAGGATTGTTGGATTACTCATCGATTTCACAATTACTTTGTGCTATGGTTGTTTTCATCTGTGTCACCGACTGTTGCGAGAAGTAAAAAGAGAGAAAATATCCCTCTTCTCCTTCTCTCTCACACACACAGAGTTTATTTAATTACACACACATGATTTCACATTGGAAAACCCTCAGCTTCCTCAACATATTTATAAAGCAGAAGAGGATTCTGCACATACCAGGTTCACCGTCAGACAAACGAGCTTAGTGGTCCCCTCTGTCTGTCACCGATTTTGTTACTGTGTTGTAGGGTAAGTTTGTCTGCTGCCTGTGGAATTAAGGCTGTCCACCAAGCCCCAGCAATACTTTTATGAAGTATAAAAACAATGTTAAAAACTGCACTGGTGGTAGAGAAGCCCCTTGGGAAGGGAACTCTCCCACACTGGTTTACATACGTGGTTATTGGGAAAGTATGTCCAAAATTAATGCTCAGTCCACTTGAAAAGTCTTTTCTCCTCTTGATTTAATGGAGGTTTATATCAAACTCTCAGGTCAGTGTGGGACTGGGCAGCAGGACTGCAGCAGTTTGGGTGTTCCTGGTGCCTCACAATTCCCTGTCTCTGTGCAGTTCATTACAGACAGGGCTAAGAAGAGATGTGCTGGTGAAGGGAAGGCCAAGGTGACTTCCTCTGATGGATACAGGAATCAATACCGGCTGAGGCAAAAAACTGGTTCTCTGCAAAGAAACCAAGATTTTCAGACTGCAACTAGCCACTCAAAATTGATATTGAATGTTTCCAGAAGGAATATTTTTCTTGTTAAATACTTAATTGTAATTATAACATCAAAACCAATAAAGTGGGCTTTATTTGGATTCTTACACAGGTCAAAAATAAGTACTGGCTTTTACTAAAATATTCTTTTTCACCAGAAACTTGACTGTATTTTCAGACTATTAGCAGCAAACAGCTAAAACAAGCAATGTAGAAACAGCAGAGCAATATACCTGGCAAGAATTCTTATATATTTATCTTTCTATATTGATGCATGTACAGGGAGTTCTTTGTGTAAAGGCACCTTTACCCTTCAACATCTTATGGTTTTTCTCATGCTCAGTTTTAAAAGGCAATGAAACTTTCTTGTCTTTGCCAGATTGTTGTGTGCAATGTTTAGATGCATGTGACAGGGACAGGGGAGGGGCTGGTGTGCAATGCAAACTCTCCTTTGCCTCACAGGCTTTTGTCTCTTTCTAAATTCAAAAGGGGGATTTTTTTCCACATCCTGATCCACCCACTCACCAGGGATAACCCCCCCCCCCCATGTTTAGGAGCTCTCAAAATCATAATTATCAGCTTAATTAGTCCTACGCATTGGAGAGATTTTGCCCCCAGTCACAGGCTCGTAACAGCATGGGGTGAAGGTGACACCTGAGATCTGGGCACTCCACCTGACCCCATGCAGGGAACACCAAAGTAGGACAGAGGCCAAAACTCTCCCCCTTGCACCACATGAACAGTCTCTGACCTCAATAAATGTGCCGGTATGAGAAGAAATACTGAGAATTTGGCTCGATACATGGCATTTCCATTCAATATATTGGGCTTTCCTGTACTTCAAAAACAAAAAAGCACTTTGGATTTCCTTAGTATTTATGATAATATAAGCAAAGGCTCAACAGCTCACCAGAAGAAATGAATTCTGTATCTCCACATCCACAGTGCTGTAACTGGTGCTTTTTTAATTCATAGACAGCCTTCCTATGTGATCAATTAATGGCATCAAGAAATAGAATTTTGGTATTTTTACCATTTTTGTGTCATGTTCTACAGTGAACTGTAGGGTGGTAATGCAAGAATAATTTAGAGATATATTAGCATAATAATTAGAAGCCTAGAAGTCTTTATAGTGTCTTTAATATTTATGCTTGATAAATATTGCTCTATTTGTCAGTTTATGCAGTATAAAGTGAAACTTAATGTAAGAAGGCTATTAGCATAAAATTAGCATAATGAGTAAAAACCAAAACACAAAGGTAATCAAAAATAACAGAGGTTGTTTCCTCTTGCCTCTCTTAAAAGACATACTTTACACCCAAAAATCTGTGTTATGGAAAACAAATTCCATTTGAATTAATTATGAGGTTCTATTATAGTTGTGAAAAATGGGTATCTTTCGACAGTTCTTCCAGAAACTGCTTTTTTTTCTCTTTCAAACTTCTTCCACGGAGCCAAGCCACTCAAAAAATGAGATCATTGTGGTCACATGGCTTAGTAAATGTGAATTTTGTAAAAGGATATTTGTCCAATGTAACAAGACCATTTAGCTCTGAGTTAGGGGGGATGGGAAAATATCTCATGAAACCAAACAGACAGACCATAGACACTCCCAAAAACCAGCAAACAGCAGCAGGCAAAGGTCAGTGTCATCTGTACTGAGAGATCCATCAGCCAAACAGTTACTTTTGAACATCTAAAGTTTTAGGGCAACACAACATTTGAAGCCTGAAGTTGCATCCTCCGAAGTTCATGAAGCCAACTGTGATACGAGATACCTGACCCTTGGTTTTGCTTTTACAGCTTCCCAGTGAGGTTCAAGTCTCTGTTTTCCACCTCCAGCTACCAAAAGTTTGTCCTGAACTAGAGAAACCCGTGGCTTTATCACCACCTCTTTGAGATGTGGGTAAGTGTCCAAGCAGGGATGGGAGTGAGGGGAGAGAGGGAATGGAAAGACTCCAAATCATTTCGTTAAGCTTCTCAGATATGACCCACATCAGCTCTATGAGGGAAACATTATGATACTGGTTAAACCTCCTAAGAGGAGCTTCAAAGCTACAAAGCCATTATTCCTTGGGAATAAATATAAGAGGCAGTTAAGCTAGAGAAGCTGAAACAACAGCAAGCATCCCTCCAGAAGATACATCAATTCTCAAAATTAAGGCCTGGGAGTGGAAGAGCATTGCTTAAATAGGCTTAGAGAGGATTTATTAATGTGTGAAAGATAAAAAAGGGGAGAGCTGTGCACACAGACACGTCTAGGCCCTCACATTTCACTCTCTGAGAGATACAGGCTGCTTTGAATTCAGGCCAGTGTTACCCCTACACCCTCTTTTCCTCAGCCCTGCCACCAAGTTAGAACCCAGGGAGCAGCCCATGGGAATCACAGGATATTCTGAGTGGAAGGGACCCACCAGGATCATCGAGTCCAGCCCTGAAGTGAATGGCCCCTGTGGGGATCGAACCCACACTTCTGTGTTATCAGCACCGTGCTCTGATCACTGAGCTCCCCTCGGGGTCAATCCCTGCAGCAGCTCTGTGGGCTTTGGAGATTTCCCAAAGCATTCCAGCCACGTCTTTTCCCAAAGCATTCCAGTCACGGTTTTTGTGCCTTGTGAAGGAACAGATGCAAATACACTTGTGTAAGGCCCCCTCTGGGGATGTCTCCACTTGCTGCTCCCCGTGTGCATGGGGAAAAACCATGACCTGCAAACCCAGGAAGCCACATGTGATCACTCAGTGACTTCCTGAACTCAGCTCTCCCTGTTGCTTAAAAAGAGCACCTGGCACAGCCCCTTGCCCTTGGGGGAACACTCTGGATGTCTCCTGTGACCCTTCCTCGCTCCCCAGTGACCAGAACAGAGCTGTAACATTGCACATGTGCACACAGGGAAGTTTCTTCCCACTGAAAACGCTGATCACGTTCTTGACATTTCTGCTGTGGTTGGCACAAGGAGATCCAGGTCCTGGAGACACTCGCAAAGCCAGATCTCCTTGGCAACACACACAGTAAAACACAGCTTGGAATTACTGCTTTTTCTGAACTATTATTTTTGTGGGACCCCCCCATAGGATTAGTCATCGGAAGGAAATCATTGGTTTACACTGTAAATCTGGGAACCTTCTCACCCGAGCAGTACTGGTAAGATATACGAACTACCGATGGAAGGATCTGTGGAAGGGATCTGGAAACAATCGAAATAAGCCTTTTAACGGGCATGGTAATCATGTGGATACCACAGATGCTAATAACAATTTTCATTGCTGTGGAAAAATGATTGAGGTTTAAAAGTACAATAACAGAGAGGCAGAGGAAGGGTACAAGGGAGTGTAGATGACATAGACAATGTATGTGTGATCACAATTACTAATTTAAAAAGAACTTTCACACTAAAATAATCTCAAAACCATCTTCTCAACAGCAATCTGTTTGCCTTTCATGCTGTTTTCCTGCTGCCTGTTGCCCCAGTTCAGCTATTTACCACTTCTGTTTTCTGTCATAAGCAAAATAGCAGAGCAGGTGTCAAACCAGAGCCTTGAATATCTGCTTGCTAATAATTCTCCCAGAATTATTATGAATACTTTCAGTATTTGTCTGAGCCTTGGGCTGAACTCAGGGAGTTGCATATCAATTTTTTTCAGAGCTCCCCAGGGGTGGGGTGCTGTTTGTCCCCCAGTGTCCCAAAGTTCCAGTGCAGGGGTGGTTCTGTGCCAGCAATGCCTCAGTGGACTCCTCTGAAATGCACACACAGGACAAGACAGAAGGCTTCCAATTGCCACTGAGCTCAGTGTTTAATTTAATGAGTGGTGGAATTCAAGTTCATAGCTCCACTTGTGTTAGTGCGAGACTTTCTTTAAGTTCAAAAAATTGTTCATTAAGATAATTAAAGTTCTAGGCCATCTCACCCATCAATCAGTCTTTCTTCTGAGCACTTAACAGTTATTGCTGAATAGACTCTGAAATAACCCATTAACTCTGCACAGGTTTGCCAGAAATTATAGGTGTTTTGAGATCATTGGGAATGAAAGGTGGCACATAAATCAAAGGCATTGTCATCATCTGATGTTCCCAAAGCCTGCACTTACCTCAGTGATTAAGGGCTGGTATCACACCATTTGCATTGGAAGCTGAGACTTCAATTTATTTCCAAGATCAGAAAGGGAGGTGATGAATCTGACACTACAGCAGAGATCCTGGCAAGGGATCCCAGAGACAGCAGTATTCCTGGAGCTGTCCTTCAGAACAGAGCAGGGAGTAATAAACCTGCTAAAGAGAGGTTCAAATCAAACCATTTCTCCCCAAAAGTCCGCACAAAAACCAGCTCAGCAGATTCCACAGCACTGTGGATGGAAGATTCACCCCCTTTGGGAATATTTTTGGGAATTATGTACACCTCCTTTTCACTCCATCAGCCACAGAAGCTACAAAGAGAGAAATTACTCAGTGCACTCTGTATTTAAGTGTGCTGGGCTTCTGTCAATTATTTAATGACACAGTGGCTGTGCAGCCATGGCAGAGTTACTTTGAAACCAGGCACTGCAGGAAAGTGTCTGTGGCAGTTTTGAATTTGGCATGAACCAGCCTTTTCATATTTTTTCCAGTTTTTTCACTAAAATTTGCAACTAAAGGGAATCCGTTTCATCACAGCTGCCCTGGTAATGCAGACAAGGTTCCCCAGCACTAAGGTGATTTGGATAGAGATGTGCAGGCAATGCCACAATCCAGATGCCACCAGAGGGGAAAATTTCACAACAATTTAAGGAGTGCTGTGTTCACTTACACCTGCTGTGGGTTAACCCTGGGAGGGCAGAGCACGTCCCTCAGTGCTCTCATATTGCAACTTTCCCACCATCTAGTGGCTGAAGAGTTACAGATAATAAAACCCCTTCACAGTCCTGAACCTCATGGAGGGGGTTTTAATTATTTTTGTGTTTTACTAAGGCTCCTTGTTTTTTAAGGAAAGCACCAAACAAAGCTACTTTACAGCTGATATTTTCTGCTTCACCATCTCTGTTTTCATGTTAAAGAAAATTTCTCACTCCTAATGTAACATTTACAGGAGATAGGAGCCCAGAATAAACCCTTCAGTGGTATTTGGCAGCAAAGGGAAACAAGAGCTTATTCCCTATGGGATATCAGCCTAGCCAACTTAAATTAAGGAATTGTTACCCGAGTCACTGCTGACTGTTACGCTCCAGAGAGAGGATGAACATCACAGCAGGCAGATCATGTCAGAAATAGCTTGGTTTGCCAAGACTTTGGAGATGTCAAAGCTCTGAGAATGTGTCCCTGTCTGCTGGGCCTGCCCTGCTCTCACACAGACTCTGGGACACACTTGGACACACAGGGGGGAGCTGGAAGCTGTGGGTTTCTGCACTGTTTCTTTATAGCATATCCAGAGATATTTATGGAATTAAAAGTTCAATCACTGCTCAGTACTTTGAGAAATGTGTTCCAGAGATGTCAAAAAGAATGCTTTTAACTTATGGCAAATGCTTCCTTTATATATATCCTTCAAATAAGTGCCCTAAATCTGGTCTGTGAGCACACACAAAGACTGGATAGTAACATCTCTGGTATTTACTGAGACTAATTTTTGGAGTGTTTGCAGAAAGGTATGAAAAATAAGACACAGATCTGGCTTTCTGCTGTTCTCTGGCAAACTCATCAAGAACAGCACACAAAATGCTTGGTCATAATCTACTCTGTGACAGATTTTTGCAGGAGTTAAAAAGTCCAGAAAAATACTGTTGTTTTTCAAAGATGTCTCAGTAGTTTGTAATGAAAGCAACAACCAGTGTGAGCAAACACCCACTTGCTTTTGTATTTCCAAGTCAACAGCATCACACTATCAGCTCTCAGCCTCATTCTTGTGGTGGGAGAAGCAATGGAGGAGAAGACATTTTCTGTGGGGCACCTACAAAAGCTGATGGCGCTCAAGTGCTCACCCCAAGAGGAGTTACTGAATGGCTGAGGCTGCTTCAGAAGTCAGAGCAGCATTACAAATATTACTTGCTATGTATGTGCTGTCCATGTTAGAAAAAAAAATCATTAAATTGGGTTTAAAATTTTCCAATTCAACTCTTCGTATGGTATAAAAACCTCTAACCACCTTAAGAGTAAACAAGCAAAAGTTTTGCTAACCCTGTAGGATGCATCCCCCATCTAAAGTGTAGCAGGTACAGTGCTGTTCAAATACATCCCCCCAGTTTTGGGGAAAAGTTTGGATAACTCCATTTTAAATATATTCTTCCGCAATACATATGTACTCTGGACATCATTTTCTAGTCCAAAAGTAACACAATATCCCCCTTTTCTACTTGAATATAAAGGAGCATGTAAGGATACAGTCCAAAGCAGTTCTTGGGAGTTTGAGCTGCTATAAACTCCCTCAGTAGAAATCACAAGACCACTTCCTGTGGTCAAAACTAATATTCATAAATTATAATTAAATATCCATATATCCCTTCCTGCTGCAGAATTTTTCCAAATCTATAGCATTACTTGTCTGCTCTGCCAGTGGAATCACTTATACTTTCAATTTCTGCTTCAGAACTCTGAAAACATCAGTATCTGCCCTGATGTTCAATTGAACATGCCCTGATTCCCAGCTCCTCCTGCCCTTCTTCCCATCCATGGCCCTTCCATCGGCTTTAATTGGTATTTTATTTCATTACAATGCTCTATGGTAACAGTTTTTTGGCAGTGGTTTAGATGTAAACTCCTCTCTGAAAGGGAGACCTGGGCATGGAAACACATTCACTTTCTTAGAGACAAGGGAAGGAAAGGACAACCAAAGAGGGTCCTTGGTTTAGGGTGGAGAGGGCCCTGTTTAGTACTATTTTGATTTATTTGCAATAAAAGATTTTAAGCATTCTCCTCTGATAGCTATGGGGATGTGAGGAAAAGGAATGTCAGAAATTATTGCAAATTAAATATTATGGATAACAAGCAGATATGTGTGTCTTACACATTGTGTATCATAATGTGAACACCTCTTATGGTAAATATAACTCAGAGTATCAAACCCTTCTGCATAACTGACACAGAGATACAACTGAAACACTTCCACAGAGCTATTACAAAAATCACTGAAGGAACAGACGAGCTTTGAGGTACCACTTGAGAACCACCCTAGAAATGCAATTCTTTTTCTGACCACTTTGTGATGTGCATTTGTTTCTCTGCTCAGAGTTTCGGCATCAACTGGCAATGTGCAGCAGGGAGTGTGAGCCTCAGAGATGTACTGATGATGGTTCTGTGTAAGGGATGGAGCTCTGGAGAGTGCAGACAGGACCTCAGGACTGACACACAACAAATGTGCCAGGACTGCACGTCCAGCACTCCACTCACAGTCTCACTCTGACTGTCTCAAAGTGGGTTTATTCCATAAGTCACAAATCCACTAAGGAAGGTCTCTTCTTTCATTAAATATGCAGAAAATTGTCTCAAAACTTTTATCCTTAAACCTATAGGCTGTTTGCTTTGCCTTGCCCATCCCAAGGGGGAGGCATCACTGACATCTCCGAGCTGGACCCGTTTTATTCTCCCTCACGGTCCTGTTCTGTCACTGGGCCTGAGAAAAAAAACCAGAATCTGATTCAGAACCACCAAATAAAAAAAACTTCCAGACAGCAGCGAGGTGAGTGTTCGCAACAAAGGAACCTGTGATCTGGGAAGCTGCCACACAACTCCACCGCCCCCTCTCCACTCCCTCACCAGGGCTTGGGAACAGCAAATGCTGCTCATGAACAGCTTTTGGAACTGTTGTTCCTGTTAACAGACCAGGAATTAATCAGCAGTATTTCCTGATTTTAAATAATGGATAAAAACCCAGCAAGTTGTTACAGATAGTTCATAAACCAAAAAAAGTGGCAGAGCTCATATAATAAAGTATTCATTCTGAATTATTTTGCTCAATCTAATATATGTACCTGTACACATGGGAGGAGAGAGAGAACATTTACAGCTTTTAGTCATATTTTAGAAATGTTCATGTCAATTGTATATAATTTTCAAGGTTAATGGCTTTTTGATACATAATAATGGAACTCCCATTTATTGTACATATCCTGGTTGCAAAACCTGTTTCATTTGCATAATCAGAAATTGGAGTCAAGCAAACCTCAGCATGTGGTTATTCATCTGATGAAAATGTAAATTTCAATTTTATTTTTGTTCAATTGCATCCACACTGCATTTACTGAATATGAGAAAAAGCATTTTAATTTATCCAATGAATTCAGCTCATTACAACCTCCTAAGAACGTTGAGTAGCCCAGAATTTTGTAACAAAATGTATTTCTAAACAATGATTTACAATTAACTTATCTTTTTATTTTATGTTTTAACACCTAGCAAAAGTTACTGTGTTTATTTTTATGCAAATAAATTCCTTTTAGAATGTCAAATTGCTCTGCTATTTTACATACAAAATTACTGCATTAAAAAGAAAGGCACCCAATTAAAATAGAAAGAAAAATTAAGGGAGACATTTAAAGCTACGATTGAGTGAAATCCATGAAAAAATAGTTTCTTGTGCTTGCGACTTAAAAGATACTCTGATGTAAAAATGAGTGCTCAGATCAAGTGATCTCCTTACACAACTGAGGATCTTGGCCTGGCTGTGTTGAGAGAGGACCTAAAAAAAGAGTAGCTAAAAAGGAGTAGCTAAAAAGCTAAAAAGAGTAGCTAAAAGAGAGTAGCTAAAAAGCTGAAGCCTTTTATATTGCAGACTGGATTTATTACACAGACACGCTCCTGAGAGACAACAGTCAAACACTCTGGTGGAAGCCCTGCATACAAACCTGGTTCAAGAGCCTTAAATTCCCTTCTAAAGTCAAGAAACTCTGGAGATGCAGGGCAGTGAGGAGGAAATTAAGCTCTGTCCTGTCTCCCTCAGTGATGCTGAGAGTCCCAGGGCTGGTGCTTGTGCTCATCCCTGTGACTGAGCCAAAGGACTCTGAGCCCACAGTTAATGAGAGCTCAGCAGCAGGGAGGGGCCTTTCAGAGCTGCAGACACAGCAACAGGTGCAGACTGGGATCCTCAAAGGGACCCTTACGTTGACTGAAATTAATTTGCACTGACATTACAACTACTACTTCTAATTAAGCCGAGTTCATGATCTTTATAGGAGAGAAGTGAAGCTTAGAAAGATGAACAAGTCCAAACATTTTGAGATGATATAAGTGAAATTTCTACTGAAGCAACTTTGGATTTAATTAAAAGTGTATTTGATAATCACAGTAATGGGCCTTATTTTAATAAATAATTTTTATTGCATATCTTGCAAATATTAACCTGGATTCCATTTCTCTTCAGAAGTACCACGAGTATAAGTAATTAAACCTCACAAATTGATAAAATCTAGCATTAGAATTCCATGCTTGCTTTCTTCCTCCAGCCATTCTCTCTCCCCCCCCCAACAAACAAGACTCCTCTGCACTGTTTAGATACAGCCTTTGCTTCTTCTCACTTTAGAACAGGTGATCTCTGGGAAAAACTCCACCACAGCTGTAGATGTGTACAGATAGTCCTCCTTTCCATCCAGAAATACTGACTAGCTGGAAAAAGGTGATTTGGGACACCTGTTGGATGCCCCACAGCTGAGTCAGGCAAAGAACTGGAGCAGTAGAACTATCAGAAGTATTATTGCACACACAGATCCCTTGATGGGGATAAAGGTCAGCCAGCGCCCGTGCAGAAAACCTGCTCCTCTCATCACACACAGGCCTGGATGGAACAGCCCCCTCCCAAATCTTTCTGGGCACATGGGATCTGCTCCACCTGAGACCCCCTCAGTGTCCAGCACAACAGGGAAATGTGGGATTTCCTCTGTGTGCTTTGCAAACCAAAGGTCACCACAAAACCGCACCGTTAGGAGGCAAGAGCAGCCTGTGCTGGACCTGCTGTGAGAGGAAGGAGCCAAGACATTCACAGCAGGAGGTACAAGCCAATGCTGGGAAGAAGAGCCAGCATCCCTGCCAACCCCTGGAATAGCTGCCTTGGACACATGAAACACAGTCAAACCAGGAGGGTGAAATATGTGCCTTGTTATGCCTTTGCTCCCAAACTGACGAGACTCACAGTCAGAACTTTGTGGTACTTTGTGGTTTCCTTTGGGCAGCTCATTGGTGAATTTCATTTTCCTGACCTCAACTCCAAGGTATATTTCTGGCAAAACCAATGGATTTTGATAACCACTGCACAATACAAGTATTGATCACATCTCTTTCCTTGGGAGAAAAAGTGTTCTCTTTTTTCTTAGAAGTGCTAGTTCTAAGCAGAATGCAATGACTTTGAAAAGTCAAAATCATCACTGAACCTGTCTGAAGTGCAATTTTACATGTCTATGTGTATAAACACGCCCATTTACCTACAGGATTCAAAATTCCAATCTGCTGTGTAGGATGGTGAGCTCCTTTATTTTCCCACCACTTAAAGTAAACTGGGAAAAGATATTAGATTACAAGGGGAAATTTGTAGAAAGAGGAATCCCTCCCAGAAAAGAGGGAGAGAAACAGCCTGGCCAGCTGGAATTGCTCTCACTGACGTGGCACAGCAGCTCCCACAGCTCATTTTCAGGGTCCCTGCTGGGTCCTGCTGCTCATTTTCAGGGTGCTGTGCTGAGGCTGACACAGCCCTGCAGGACTCCCCTCCATCCACACGGTCCCTGCATTTGGAAGCCAGGGAACACTTCTGGACACTTTAGGACAGTCTCCCTTCAGAGCCATCCTCTGGCACGAATTTAATGCCTGGAGAGCAGATTAGCAGGAGCACCAAGAGAATCAGGTACACCGAGTGGCACCTAAAACCAGTGATTTTTTAGTGCTTCATACTGCATTACCGTGTAGGGAGCTGAACTGCTACATTTCACAGAAAACAGGGGGGAAAAGTAATAGTTCATAAAACCTATTAACCATTTTGGAGGATAGCATCATTTTGCAAACCAAACTAAGAGCTGAGTTCAGCTCCTTATGTTCTAACTCTAAATATCTCCTTGTTTGACTAAGACAACTCAATTAATTTGAGTTTTGTCCCAGTTTCTCCTGTGTATGAAATGACAGTATTATTATTCTGGGCAACATGGCACAACAAAAAAATACGGATTAAATAGAACATTATGAAAATAATGTAACATAGTTGACATCAATGCCAAAACACAAACACAAATATTCTCTCAGTGTTTGCAGCAGCAGCTTCAACCACCACCAGGGGATTAAACAACATACTGGAGGAGGAATTCAACCAGTGGTTCAATAACTTAATTGAGCAAACAGGTTTAATGCTTAAGTTTTCCATCCCAGGAAATAAACACTCATTTCCAAGGCAGCAAAGCCTCTCCAACTGAGAGGTCACCCATTGATTCCATCCCCACCTTCACACAGGGTGCCCCAAGGCAGTGCCTTTGTCCCTGTGTCCCTGGCACCCTGTTTGCCTGCAGGGCACTACTGGTATCAAATCTGGTTTTTAATGTACTGCATGATAATGAAATCAAACCAAACCAAAACAAAACCCTGACCATTAATTGCTGCACTTCTGACAAACCTGAGCAGGAATTTCAGCTGCAGACTCAGAGCTACCTAATGAAACAAAGGTAGAAGAAATAGAATTATACAGAAATATAATTGCTGGAGAGAAAATGCAAGCAGAATTCTCATGTAAGACCACCAAGAAAGGCTTCAGAATGTATATACTTAATACACCCACAGTGAAGTTTTGTCTTTGCACTTTTAAATAACCAGGGATTCCATTTAATTATGTACATAAATAATGGATAGCATTCCTTTTCTTGTACTCAATTACTGCTATTTCTTTGTTTGTTTATAAATTATTTGCCAAGTTCATTCTGGAAAGAAAAAGGATGTTGTCTGCTCCAGAAAGTTTAGAAATTAAGGAAAACAGAAATACAAAAGGGAGGGAAACTCGGTGCCAGTTTTACTGTTTTCTGTCCAACTAGAAAAGAGGACTGGGGCATAAGATTTGTTCTGAATTGAAAGGCAGATCCCCAGCTGGTACAAAATACAGCTCTGCCAACTGACCAGATCCAAGTGATGATATAGCCCTGGATTTTCAGCCCTCCTATCAAAAGTTGTCAGCAAACTCATTACACAAAAAAAACCAAACAGAACAAAAAACCCCCTAAGTTGAAAATTCCAATGAAATAAAATAGTAAATAGTAAATAGAATAGTAAATAGAATAGTAAATCCCATATCACCTCCACCTTTGTTTTGAGTGCCAGGTCAGGCCCCAGTTCTGCCACTAACAGCAGTTCTGACTCCCTCCCTGCAAAAGCTCTGAAAATGTTCTGGGCTGATAAATTCTTATTAAATGTCTTAAACTGTCACAGATATAAATTTCCCTGTTCTTTCTGCTATACTTGGGAATAGATTGAAAAGCTTGTTTAAAATAACAAATTAAGCTACCAAAACAAGCCTACTTTTAAAATGTAATAAAGAGTATTCCATTGGTTTTTACCTTGAAGAATTTTCATGCCCCGAGACTACTGTGGTGGTACAATCACAACTGAGCATTAGGTACAGGGTGAGCAGGGCAACTATTCAAATGTGCCCTATGTTTATCTTAAAGACAGGTTTTTAATTTTGAATTCCGCCTTTACTGAAATTGGAATGAACTTTTTTACAGAATTTAAAGAGATGTACTAGTTAGGACCATGGAGACAAACACATTCCCTGCAGCAGATCATGTTTCTTACTATAACAGCACATAAAATAAAGCCAACCCTTATCAGCAAACCTAAGACGTTTGGAGAACCTTTAATATCCCTATATCCTTCATTCTTGAAGGAAGATAAGACAGTGGATCTGGTTATGGAGCACAGAAACTTCAACAGGGGAAAAAAAAAGAAGAAAACACAACAGAAAAAGGTAATAGAAGATGCAACTGACAGAATAATTTTAATGAAGTTGTTTCACCTTTACTCCAATGTAAAAATGTGAGGCTCTTGAATAACCATCTGGATTTACATAGTGTGAGTCAGAATATAATGATGTGACCTATTCACATCTTCAGCCTCTCAGCAATTGCAACACTCATGAATCACTCACTTCAAGCCTCACCTCAACTGCAAAAGCAGCTTCACTGGGCAGCACAGACATTCCAGGGGAGACAAGGTAAACTCCTTGTTTGTGTTAGGACTGCAGGAGGATCTCTCACAATCTGACTCAGTCCAAAATCTTCAGGAATAAGCACTTAAATTCAGCCATCATTTTGACAGTGGAACATAAGTGGTACTTAGATTCTTTAGTGCCTTCACCCCCCACTAAAGATTCCAAGGCATATTCACATAGAAAACCACGTTTATTCCTCCTCCATTATAGGCAAAAGAACACTTTTAAGAGACTTGGACCTCCTTAGGACCAAGTACAAGAAGGAACAACTCTCATATTTGAGAAATACTAATCTAAAGGGTTACATGCAAGAGCATCTGGGTTTTCTCAGTTGTCAGGAAAAAAAACTGTTCAAGACATTCCAAGTTAAACCAGAGGCAGATATTAATAATCTGTGAGAATAGAAGGCCAAATCAATGCATTTATGACAATTTTGTGAGCCCACTTCAGAGACCTTATTTCAGAACTATTGTGCTCAAAAAACAGAGGAAAAGTAAAACTTCCAGCCAAAGAAATAGGACTGAACAGAACTTTATGCAAGGATGTCTCAGTTCAATGAGACTGAAGTGTTTGCTAAGGAGAATGAGTTATGAGGAAGACCAAACTCCTCCAATTGCTTAGGCAATTGTAAATCTGAAATTAAGAGGCTCCAATTGAGGAAGTGTGGAGAAAGGAAAGATAACAGCCCTTTATTAAAGGGTATATGTGTATTGGCAGAGCAATGAAAGAACATAAAACAACTAAACAATAATCCTATATCCAAAGTCCCCTCCAAGAAAAAAACCAGTTCAGTACTTTCTGCCTTTCGGTGCAGTCGGGGCTGGGAGCAGCCGGATTACCCATCCTAAACCAAAACAAACTCAGAGCCTTTCCACACACACACCCTCCCTGAGTCAGGGCAAAAGTGAAGTGCCTTCTGTTTCAGAGGAGAGAATAAAACAGCTCCTCACCCCTCCCCACAGTTTTTGGAATGTGGGTCTGCTGGCTGGTTCTTTTGTGTGGGTCAATCACCCAAGGCAAACTGCCCTCCCCCGTTCAACATTTTCCTTTCACAATGATGCAGGGAAAAGAAAAATTCCCTGCTTGGTTTTTAGAACAAGGAAACCTATGACAAAGGATCCTTTGGCAGGCATTAAAATAACCTTATTGACAAACTCGTAACACTTGCCATAGGCAGCAAAGTTAGAGATTTCAGGAGCTAACAAGAAGGCTTCTGGCCCCGACTTCTATTCCCTTGACTGAAAAGAGACAAGCACACAATCTTCCAGAAAAAAACAGGTATTTTTGTATCTAAATTCAGAACCTGTGAGAGGGATCTGACTCACAATGGAGTTAGTTCCCTAGCTGCTCATACTTGGCCAGGAGATGCACATTTTTCTAACATTTTATGGAATTTGTGAGCAAAAATAAAATTACCTATTAAGCTACAAAATCTCCTGGGGGGTTGACAGACATTTGAAACTCTGAAAAGTTCCCTTGGTTTCTGACACTTCAGCTGCATAGGAAGTTAGCAGTCCTTGGTGAAGCACCAGACAGTCTCCACCTCACATCCTGTTGCTGAACTCCCCAAAGACTGATGTACAATCCCTGTGTGGACTCGCACACACCAGAAGTCTCTACAGGAAGCTCTGAAACTTTGAGTATTCCTAATTCCATCTGACCCAGTCCACACTCAAACAAAGCAGCCCCTGAAGTCAAGGACAGCTGGAGTAACAAGGAGGATTTGGGTGTTGATGGTGCATTGTTGGAGGGAAAGAAAGCAGAGCAAACTACAGAAAGCTCGAGGTTCTAATTAGAGAGGCTGCAAGGCCTCTGAAAGGAAATAACCGAATGCAGGGTCTGTAAATTCTCACCATGTTATTTCCAGCACTTTATATTCTCAATGGGCCTGATCCAATCCTTATTCAGGAAACATTTCACAGACTTCAGGCACGTTGCTATGCAGAGATCTGTTTCATTAATCCAGAACAATTCTAACAAGGAACACAACACCCTTTGATAATCCCAAAGCACAGCAACAAAGAAGAATGTTTACGACTATCTAGTGAGCCATACATAATACAGACCATCATCAAACCTCCTTCCTGCAGCAGCACTGAAACAAATCTCACTGTCCCTTCGTCTTCCACAAATACCAGAGTTCTAAGAATAGGCAGAACAGAGTCAATTTAGATGCTGTGCCACTAAAAAATAATGTACCCAACAAGGATTGCAAAGGCAACCAGAAAGCTCATACGTATTTTTACACAGAGCACAGAACAATGTGGAGTCCCATGCTCTTTGTGAGCTGCAGGAAGGTGGCCCAGGCTCCTTTCACAGGAGAACTGTAGGTGCAAAACAAACTTCACAGGCAGAGTTTCAGTGCTCTGTTCCCCTGGTTCAAAGCCAGCCTGTGTCACAGCCCCAGAAGTATAAAACACCTGCCTGAAACAGGGAATCATTCCCCGGGCAGACAGGTTGGCTTAGGGTATGGCTATGAACTATTTTCCTCTGTAACTTTTATTATTACTGTAACATAAAGGCTGTTTCTGCTCTACAGCGTTGAGCAGGACATTTGAAGTACACAGTGAATAGCGCAGGCGGGATGATTAAAATAAGAACTGGTCACAAATCAGTTGATTATAACAAAAATATGAAGTCGCATTTGGTATATTAAGCACTTTCCCATCTCTCTTCACAACTGCACCTTTAGAGTACTTTTGCTGAACTATCTGAAAGCCCTTTAATGCTAAATTGTACTAAACCATCTTCCCCCAGACTTAAAGTATTTTAGGCACCGCAAAAACCTGTCTTAGCAAATGCAGCAAACCCTTCCCTGTAGTGGAACTCTTTCCCTTCTCATTTTGTTCATCTGCATAAAGGTAACTTCTAAATCTGTCTCAGCAACTTTTTACACCCCGCAGTGACTATGAACTCACCCAAACAGTGCTGTACCCTGGCAGCTTCCTGTCTTTCAATGCCCAAACAGCAAATTATGGAGGCAAAAGGGAGAAAAGAGTCTGGTGATATTTCTTGGAAGCTTGAATTGCATTTAGGCAGCCTGTGCTCACCCCTCTTGCATTTACATCTCATGAATGCTCTAAAAAAAACCAATCTGCCAACTAAATGTCTGCAGAAACTTCACTTTTTGATTAAACACTGGAGCACTTGCAAAAAAAATGAATTCATAACTCAGAAACATCAGATATTAAAGATGGAAATCAACTTAGAAGTTTTATAGTCTTGAAATATCAACCACATGACTTTTAAGTTCAATCAAAAGAGCCAGTGCAATTCAATTTAAGTAAACCAAGCCCTTGTAATTGATTTCTTATGCCTTTAATTTGCAGATACAGATTAAGATTTGTTAGTTGACATGATTCAGAGCAAAATAAAAAGTATATATGGGTTGCTGACAATTTATAAGGAGAAAAGGTGCTGAAAGAGAATAACATAAAACAGTCACTTTGAATTACAGATTTACTCTAGAGCATCTCCTGGGAGGCATTTCTGGGTACATAGGAAGTATAGTTTTGTACAAGAAATTGGAATGTGCTAGAATACAAACCCCTGTTTTCACAAACCCTGTCCCTTCCCACGATGTTTAGGTGGCTGGACACATCTCCCAACTTCCATGTTATGGCCAGCACAAAGTACAGCTTTATTAAAGTTGATTCTGGCCCTGCTATTTTTCAAATGTGCACAATGCAAATATTTTCTGCAGGAGCCAGTTCTGAATGACTAAATCAGGCCTCTCCAATTCTGACAGGCACTGAGGAGATTCAATAAAGCAGAATCACTCCAGGATCACTCATTTTCTGTAATCACTGGGGGGAAAAAAGTGGTTTTCTGCTTATTGGCAAATTATGTTTTTTAGTGAAAAATAAAGGATGTGTTATTTAAAAGGGTATGAGATATCAATATATCACAGAATCACACAATATGCCAAGTTGGAAGGAACACACAAGGATTATCCGGAGGATCAGTCCACGAGGATCAGTCCCAGAGGATCATCCAAACCCTCCTGGAGCTCTGGCAGCCTTGGGGCTGTGCCCACTGCCCTGGGGAGCCTGGTC
>JAWMRA010000020.1:987594-1034648 GCA_035584735.1 Pseudotriccus pelzelni
TGCCCCTCCTCTGCCCCTGCCCAGGCAGTTGGAACTGCACTGAGGTCTCCCCTCAGTCTCCTCTTCTCCAGCTGAACGCACCAAGTGCCCTCAGTGTCCTCACACGCCTTCAAATCAAGGCCCTTCCCCATCTTCATTGCCCTCTCTAATGGCTCTATCTTCCTTCTATTGGGGTGCCCAAAAGTCTATCTTAGCTCTGCCAAGCCTCTCCATGGCTCTTTTCCCTGCAGGACAAGTGACTCGGGCCATGGGAGCACCTTGTCCTCCAACCCAGCTCGCTCCTCACTGCCTGTTGCAGAGTCTCCCACAAACAGGACTCTGCCTCTGCTGGAGCACAATAACAACCAGGGTCCCGTTGAAATGGTGCTCACACATCCACAGAGCTCAGGGTGAACTGACAGCTACACACCAGTCAGGATTAGAAATTAAAAGAGAACCAGAGACAAACTATCTGCCGCCAGCTGATAATACTGCGAGGGAAGAGCAGGAATAAAACACTGCAGAAGAGCTGTCAACTTCCCTCTCTTCTTCTGTGGTGGGATTAGTGGAAAAGGTTAGACTATACATTATCCAAGAGTCATTCTAATGATGTATCACTCAAAGGTTTTCATAAAATTAATCTCTCAATAATAAGACATAATACAGGTTTCATGCATAGTAGGTAATTAAAGAGCTTGATGAATAGATGAAACAGTGAATGTTCTGGATCCTTAAACAAATCACAGCTTTAAATTTCATTAATTTTAAATTTACTCCAAGACCTAATTTAAAATTGGCAAAGCTTCTCTACCACCGAAACCAGAAATCATTAAATAAAATGGAATTGTATTATTTATTGTTGTCTCAGGCCAATAAAATACATCAACTTACAACATCAGGATGGCAAAAATATGGCAGAACTCTACAATATTAAAAATAGTCTGAAAAATTTACTGTGGCTCTTGGTTGAAAATTTAAACAAGAAAATCTGTTCACAGATACTTTCTTGGCCTTTTCATTTACTGTTCTCTGCCTTGGGCTACCAGACTCAAAGGTTTGTAATAATTTAACCATCAGCTGCTAGAGCTTCAAGGAAGGGAAGGCAAAGAAAGAGAGTACTGATTCTATCTGGTTTTAGGCAAAAGAAAACCATGCAGGACATTTACTGAAGTCAGCAGAGGATATCTGAATGTGTGCAGCGCTCTGAAATACCACGACCTGAGTAAAACAGATACTACTTAAAGCAGTTCCTTGAGGTTTCCAATTGCAATCAGGATTAGAAATGTAAAATGCAAATGGGAAAAACCACAAGAGAACAATGACTCATAACTGGTAAAAGAGTGAGTTAAAGTAACTCTTTTCCTATGAAATCAGGAAAAAACACTTCACAAGTGATTGCAAAGTGAACTGAGAACACGGCATGGCAATTAACTGGGGGCAGATTTCCTGGTTTGGGACCTCGGGCTGTGTTGGTTTAACAGCCCAGCATCCCAAAATGTGCCCTCTCAGATCTCCCAGTGCCCATCCCACCCCTTGCTCCAGCCCCACCATCAGCAGTAGCTCTCTAAGTCAACAGGGAACTCTTTCCTCCTGCCAAAGTCCCTGTCTGGTGGCTCTGTGGGCTGAGAGGCACCTGGTGCAGCAGCAGGATGGCAGCGTTTGCCACCTCCAGCCTGCACCACCCTGAGCACCCACGGACACGGGGAGTGCTGCTCTGGCTGAGGGCAGGGTGGTAAATGAAGGTCCAGCTCTGAAGCAATTAAGTGCCCTGCCGTTTATCAGAAATACAGGAGTGATTCAACTCTGCCCTGGTGCTTTTTGAAATTCAAGCCTAATGATGTTAGTTGTGCCTGTTCCTTTTGAGATTAGTTGCTGTTTCTCTCACAGATGCCTGAAGAGAAACTCTCTACAAACACATGGGTTTACAGGAGAGTGGGATAACATAAACTGCCCCTATTCCAGAGCCCTTCCAGGTTCTGCACCCTTTGGTTTAGGTCTATTTTCTGTTTTTGTTTTATTATTCTCAGATATTGACTTCCCATATTTTTGCTTTTCCTCAGTACATCCCCAGGAAAAATGAACAATTTTCTTAGCCTTTTCCTTATTCTCTTATGCAAACCCATATAAAAAGATTATCACCAACTGTTGACATAACTCTCTGCCTCATCCCAACGCGGCAGATGAAGGGAGAAAAGCAAAGAGCCTTTTCAGAAGTGGCTCCTGCTGGCAAATATCCAGCTTATAGACTTCCTATTGTTTTGCTAACAATTAGAAGCTTGAATTATCAGCTTGCTAAAGCTGCATTTAAAGAAACCCTTCTGGGTTTCATCACTGGTAGTCTCTTTTATTTGATAACAATTCTCATTCCTATTTAACCATTTCTCTAAACTGTAGGACTAATGGAGTTTAGTAAGAAAACTTTAGTGCTTGACTGTGCTTCAGTGAACATCACTGCCTGGGTGCAGCTCCCAGTTTGACCAGTTTTATATCCTAGAGCTGGAATAAAGCAGATAGGCTTCCCGATATTATGAATAATTCCAAACAAGCCTTTGGACTGCCAAAGGGACCAAGAGACACATAAAAAACTAGTGATAAATAAGAAAATAGAGAATCTGTGATTCTCATGAGATGTGTGAGCAGCTTCTTCCTGAAATGAGAGAAGCTGCAGGTCATCTGTGAGTACTTAGAAAAGGTACATGGGAGTTGTGACACCAACCAAAAAAAAAGAGCAAAGATGGATTGAAATACATGGTCTGTGGAGCTTCAATTTAAATGTTGAGATTAGAATTCTTTTATGATTTTCATACCTGAAGCACTTTAATAGGGAATTTAAACAAGAGACCTCTAGATATCTATGCTATTAGCATGTTAAAAATCCAAATACAAAGCACACTTCTGCTTAGAGGCTGTGCCCAAATCTGGATAAAGAAGAATCAGTGTGTACCCCAGCCTTTCTCCTTTGCCAAAAGACAAGTTTTACTTGACCACTACTGCAATGCCTCTCACATATTGGCACCTGACGCAAAATTACAGGGTCAGGGCAATGTGAGTCAAGCATATCTGAGAGTGACAGAAGGGAACATCCCATTACTTGTAAGATCCCATGAAATATTACTGCTGGACCTATTACCTGTCCTGTGCTGAAATAGATGGAGCTAATCATGTGTGTTTTCATAAGGGCCATTAAAAGGAATTGAATTCTGAACTGCCCCCCATCTCTAACTGGTTGAAATGGCATGTACAGCATAGCACCAGAACCAGACTGTGCCTACAGTAGTGCTGGTTCTCTTGGACTGAATCCAGGCAAGAGCAGGGTATTAATGGTAGATTGAAATAAGCAGCTGGAAAGGTTTTATCTCCCTTTTGATGGAAGAGTACATCTTCTTGCATTCCCTCAGCCCAGAGGCTCTATTAGATCCTCACAGCTGTCCCTCAGTGCTGCAGTACCAGTCCTGCTGAAGATTGATTTTTATCCATCTGAGTTTGATGAGAAAGGAAAGACCTTTGCTTTCCAATAATGAGACCCGTATCATGCCTTTTACTTTCACAGGCAGGACTTCTCTTAAAAGTTTTAGCTCTGGCTTATCACTTAAATAGCAGGCACCAGTGCTGGGGTTTGCAGTTAAGGAGTTTCTAAGTTGCATTGAAAGAGTTATATTGATTTTTAAAGGTCTGACTGAGATGGCACCTATTTTGCTATGTAATGAGTTACCAGTTACAGACAAGAGAGGCACATAATATAGTTAATCTCTTTTCAAGCAGCAGTTAAATTGTTAGCCAGCATGCAGCAGTCACATGTGGATGCTTATTATTCTACCAAGAAATACTATATTTCATGCTAGTTTGCTTGGTATGAACAGCTCCCTGCATATTCTTTGTCACTTAATTTCCTGTGTACATTGTGAGCACTTCCAAAAGCTCAGCAGGGTGCATTAGAGAGACCTAAAGAAAGAATGCAGAATATTAATCAAATTACTATGTTAGGCACTATTAGATGTCTTCAAGTTGGAACTGGTAGGCACTGATTTTTACAGCTTTCTTTTTATCACATCAGAGGAGATCAAAATAACTCATTAAGTCAATTCATCCTTTTTGCTGCGTTTGCTGGTCGTGCAGGAAACAGCAGCCTGTGGAAGGGAATGTGGAGAGGGGCTGTTCCCAGAAGTGCTGGGGACAGGAAGGGCAGGGAAGCACCACTGCAGCCCTCACTCTGTGTCCTCCCTGCTCTCCTCCCCAGGGGGACCGTGCTGTGCTCGCTGGGCACTGGACGTGGCAGCAAAACTGTGCCACATCCCCCCCTTCTGCTGAGCTGACATCTGTCCCAGGGCCACCAAACATGTCCCTTCTTTTCTTCTTTGCTACTTCCATCACCCCTTTTGTGTTTCTGTGAGGAAGGATCAGGAACTCTAGAGCTTGGGAATTCATTTTCAGGCCAACAAGCACTGCCAGTTCCCCAGCCTTTCCTTCTCAGTTTAGCAAAGAGAGACTGTGCTGGAGGAAACCCATCAACAGTGCCATCTGAGATAGTCCCTCCTACCCCATCAAAAGAACAAAAATGTATCTGAAACTCCTCTGCTGGGAAAAATGATTTACGAGATTTTATACCTCTTAACAAATAACTTATGCACTTTGAAAATTTACAGTTAAATTAGATTGCAGCCAACTATTCTCTATTGACAGCCTGTTTTAATTTCTTCACTTCAGGAGGTCTTGACAAGTTTTATGTTCACTGAAAAATGCTTTTATGCAACCAAATCTCAGCCTTCCCCTTTGCATTTTTGTACCAATATCTCTGCAAACACACAAGAGTTTCCCAAAATTAAGACGAAGACTGTCACTGCAAAGAGCAATAGAAAGTGGAAGGATTTTAAGTCTTAGAGTGTTGCAAATCCAAACTCCATGTAAACAGCTCGTACTGCTGTTTTCTGGAGATCAACACTGCACTTGCCTACTGGTTGTAATGACCTGCAGTCGGGAAATGAACAATATTTACTGGTAATTACAAAATGTTTTAGAAAATAATCGTACCACAGTTTAGCTCCTGGTGACATAACCAAGCAAAATTCATCAGACAACCTACAATGGTTTGCACAGCAGAACAGACAGAGACAGGTTGGGTTTCAAAGGCACCACGGACAGTGTAAAGCCAAAGGGCTGAGTCTGAGCACATGCCCTGAAAATGCCCTGATTTTTAGGAGCAATAAATACCTGTTGACACGGTGACATCTTGGCATCACCTCCGTGCTCCTGCCTGAAAGTCACAACTCTTACGAAGGAGAGTAAAACAAAGGCTTTTAGGGATGCCACATTTTAAAATCTTGGGCTAAAAGCCAGTGAAGGAAATGTATAATCACAGTGCCTAACCTGTGACTCAGAGAGGTCAGAGTCCATGTACATAACTCTTCATATTTCATCAGTGAATATATCTGCCAAAATATCTCACAGGCTCTCCTGCCTTTCTGTTGGAGAGGAACATGGGTTGATCTTTATTTCCACTTTTCACTCCGGCCATCCTTCTCAGCTAGACCGTACCAGGATTGCGGGGAATGTTAGAGGGAATTGTTCTCTTGCACAGGTCAGGCACCATGTTTGCATTGCCCTGGTTGGAAGCATTTAGCAAAGAGCAATGGTGGCAAGTAATTAATTACATCAATTATTTAAATCAAAGGCAGGAATGTCTGTGCACCAGCTGCAGTAGGAGAGTTTATCCAAAAACCCATCAGTAAGGAATCTGTAACTTAGAATTCAGTCACTGAAAGAATTGGCAATGAATAATGTGAACAGACAAGTACAGAGCTTTCTGTCAACAACTTATTTGCAAACAGGCTATAAATTTCATTAATTTGTTCATTATTTGTGATCCTTGAAGAATTGTGTTGTAGAAGTAAACTTAAACTTACAATTAGTTGCTAAGAAAGCTTGTTGTTTATTACATGCTACTGAAGTGACATTTCTTGCTTTCTAATCAACTGGAATTTTGGAAGTTCAATCACCCAAAATTCAGCTGTCCAAAATGTTTCTGCTGCATCGGCTGCAGTGCTATTTATAGAGACAAATGCTTATGTATGAGCCAGAAAAACGTTATTCTCAATAACAGATTGTTAGAATGTAACATAACAAAATTTTATAACCCTTTTCTGAATTTACTCAGTATGTAAAATGTCCTGGGTTAAGTTTCTCTGTGACACAAAACTGAGTATCACTTTCCAAAGCAGAGAGAACTTGTGGTTTTGAAGGAAGGGGCTCATTCTCCTCAGAACCCATGACTCTTATTTATGGTTTTTCTACTTCTTCCTAAGATAGGAAACTATATTTTTTGTTTTATTAATGAAACATCGTAAAATCAAATTCTAGAAAATGACTTCCACAATTTTTATGGGTTTCCATCTATAATCTCAATATGGAGAAACAAGAAACCAATGCCTGAATTCAGATCAGATTTTTTAGCCTGACAGAGTATTTTATTGTTCATAATGCTGAGTTAAATTAGCTCTGGTCACTTGTACCCAAAGAGCACTAATCAGTCCCAGTCATTGTGCAGACTAAAAGCACTGGGCTGTTACTAGACATGGTTTTTTAGAATATATATCCTAAAACAGAGCAATGATGTCATCATACTGCAATTTATTTTAGTTCATCCCAGTAATTCCAAGTAGCTCCTTCTTCTACTGCCGTAGAGGTTTCAGACATTGCACCGTATGAAGACTCTTATTTAGTTTTCTCTTGGACTGCTTAAAACAAGAACAAGTGCGTGCACTCTACTTTTCCCTACTCCAAATACTTAAGAACAATCTTGGGCAGAATTATTGCCAAAACCCACCGGATTCTTGTGTTATCAGCAAACATCTACAGCTCCAGATGGACTGCAAAGTGACAGCAGGATTCAAACAAAGTTTAATAAAATTTCAGCTAAAATAAAGGAGCCCCTGTGCTATGTGAATGGCAGGTCATGAGGGTGAGCACTGAAAAGGCAAAGCAAGGTCTAGCACCTACAGCCCTGCAAGGGTCTGGCATGATTTTCACCCTTTCTGATGCAAGGAAGCTTTTGACTTTATCAAACTCACATACACGAGCTTTCCACACCTACACGAGCCAGCTTCAGGAGAAAAGAGAAGGTTTCGGTGCACTGAGCTCCAGCCTTCCCTGAGGAGTGAAAATAGAGAGCTAATTGCAAAGCCCATCAGTGACCAGGGTTGGATTCTGTTGACTTGCTGAGGGTGGTTTCTCTATACATCATTAGCCCAGGTAAAAGGACCTTTTCTCTGTGTGCTGTCAGTAACTGGAAGAACAAACAGCAAAACAGGTTACAGTAAAAAAAACCACCATCCTGTATGATCTCTGTGTTTGGGTAGATGATTGACCCTGCACAATGACAATCACCAGAGCTGGCAAATCCCTGCCAGGTGTCTGCAAAGATGAAGAGTGGAATAAAGTTCACCTCTTTCAGAGCACCGAGGTAAAAAAACTTCCCTGTCTGCATTTGAAACAAACTTTAAGGCACAATCTACTGCTGCTTTCTGTGACCTGTGCTCACCCACCTAAAGCTGAAGTCTACATTTCAGACTGGCAATATGTTTCCCAACTACAACAACAACAGAGGTTGTAACACCAATTTGCACATATCCAATTTGCAAATTCTCTGTTTGCAACACTTCACTTTCCAAGAGTGTAGTCCAGGTGAGTCACAACTTGCTCATTTACAGTAAAGGCTGTACAACTCTTGAGGTCACAGTCTGTGCCTTGTAGATGCCCTGTAAGCGTGACAAAGTTCCAAATGTTCCCCACTGGCACATCATTTTGAATATATGCTATTTAGTTTTTGTAGGTTTCTTACCATATGATGGACAAAAAGTTTAGTTTCTCAACTTAAAAAGCCTGCAGAGGATGAACTTTGTTGCTGTATAACAAAGTCAGCCTGACATGGGAGCTCCCTACAATGATCCTTACAACAAAGGTGGGGTGATCATTCCCTCATTGTCACAGCTGCTTTCACTCAGATATTTACAGCTGAAATCTCTCCCTGTCAATGTTTTAAAAGAAAATAAAATCTAGGTCGGATTTTGCAGTGGAGCTGAAGAGAATTGCACACCCAGCTTTTCCTGAAGTTGGCACAGGCCCTTCCCCACACTCACTTGTAAACCCCAGCTCTGTCAGTCACGTCTACAGGAGGTGTCTGCAGAAGTGAGAGAAGCAGTAAAAACAGCACCTGAGGAGAAGAAACCTACCTAAACCTGCTTGAGGCTCAGTTTCTGAGCAGATCCTACAAAAGGATCAGGATATTTAAGAAGGGAGAAAGGCTGTAGAAGATGTAGGTAAGGGACTACCAAAGGCAAAGCCGTGCTTTGGGGATTTGCTGATTTTTAGTTGTTGCATTAAAAATATAATAGTTCCTATTTCATGCAATCTTTTTACAAGTAATGACATGGATTACACACCTTGATTATCTGCCAGAACATCCTGTTAGACAGTCCCTTCCCAGCCTTTGCCCAGCTGTGACATGATCAGAGAACACAAGAAATCCATTTGTAATTTTTGAGAATGGGGAAGGAGGTGGAAAAAAACAACCCAAAACAAACACCAAAGAAAGACAAAAGCAAGCGAGCCCTTATTTGTAAGCACAAGTAATGAAGTTTGAAAGGCTGTAATGATTCCTTCTGGTCTTACTGCACTATAAAAACCTGAGAGACTTTTGCTCACAGTTTCTGATGCACCTCAAGTCTTTGGGTAGTTATGTTTATTCAGTGCATAAAATGTCTTCCTTAAATGCATCCCAAAACAAATCTCCTAATACGGCACTTCTAAAATAAATACTCTGTTGTTCTGAATGCAAAGATTTCATTTTTGTAATCTCATTGGCACATAATGGACCAAGAGTTTATTATCCCAAACTCCAGTGCCTCAGGGAATGCACCTTCCACACTGTTCTTAACCTGTTCAAAAAGAAATACAATTGCACTTGTCGTAAAGTAGAGCATTATGTGACAGCAGTGATGAAACCATAATTCTGTTTACTAGATATTATTTATGCTGTGGGAACAAGAGAATTGTGATTTCTAGAGGGACTATGAGGATCACAAACCAGGCATTTAACAGGGCATTTTTATTACACTTTCTTTTATTAGTCTTTACCAAATCAAAGTTGCAGATAGGAAAATAAAATAATGTTTTTATGTCTTCTCTTGATGCAAAATTTTATGATTAGATATTACATTATGAGACTGCTGATACACACTTGGCCAATGGGTTGATACATGCTTGGCCAGTGTATATGGTATATAATCAGAGCTACAGAAAATATGCTGTTGCCCTCTGAACAGAATTACTAAAATGGCCCTGGTTTTTTAGCACAGGGTGAATGTGAACAATCAGCTTTTGTCATCCAAGTAATGTTTACAGCCCTTTTTCATTTTTTAATTTCAAGAACTCTGTTGTCCGATGCCTTGGGGCAGAAAAACTATATTTGACTTAAAACTCTAGAAAGTGACAAATATGGCTTGCGCCTGTCTTTTTTTGATGAAAGTATATTAAATATAATATTCTAATAGCTCTTGCTTAGATGTGGAATGAGCCAATGCTGATGGGAGCACAGGGTGCTGGATACAAAATCCTGTCAGACCACCCAGAAACTGTGCTGTGACTTATCATTCCCGTGCAATTCCAGCCTTTTGCTACACTGGCACCTGGATTTGTGGAAGAATTTATTTGTTGCGTAATGAAGATACATTTACTTCAACAACAGATAATGCTTTGTTTTGCCTTTTTATTATTAACTTGTCAAAAGAAGAGATACAGTAATAATGAAATGACAAAATAACACATTAATTGCTGAAATAAATGGGATGTATAATACATCCGGTAATGATAATTAATTATAGGGCTGACATACATAATGTCAGTTATTCATTACTACTCTCAAACATTCACAATTACCCACACTTTAAAGTGTTGGTAATCATATAAATAGGCTTAAGGAATTATAATAACAAGATATTTTTAACAGTAAAAAAGGTAAATAGCCAAACTGTGAGCCTAGTTAAGGGAACAGACTTCTGGGGGGCATGTGATTTCAGGTCAGATGGGCTTTAAAGTGACATATTTTTGTCCCAGTTTACAGTCCATTTGTAGCACAGGAACTGGTGAAGTTTTTAATTGACTATTAGAACCAGTCAATAGTTTCAATCGTCTGTACATTTTATTATTTCCAAGGTTCATCATCAAGGAGGTGTAGGTTAGAAGCAAACTGCTTATTTAAGTCAGGCATTGTTCCTTTCCAAATATGTATGCAAATTTACGCACCAGGGAGCAAAACTGTGTGTCCAGTGCCAGGCTTTCAGTTTTAGCATCTCTGTCTTCACTGCCCCTCTCTGAAAAAATCATATATAAAATATTAAATTCTCTGAGAACATCATTTTAATTACTCTTGAAAGACTTATCCAGCTGTTAAATGGTCCAGGATTAACCGAAGGGCTACTGCTATAAAACCATTTAAACACACCATAGTGATTTTATCAAATTTCACAGCTGTTCCTGCAGCAAAATGCAGCTTCTCAGAACACAAGATTTCTAGTTAATCTGTTGCTAGTAATTCTGGACAAAATTTGCATCAAAGAAGAAATAGCTGCACAGGAACCGTCTGACTGAATTGGACCCACAGTCAGCCCAGTCCAGAAACCCGTCTCCAAGATGAGCCAGCACCAGATGTTCCCATGAAAATAAATATAAAAATACGTAATACACAAATGTAATTCAGCCTACAAAAGGTCACTCTGCTTAATCATCAAGACATGAGGACTTTCGTTCTCTCCAGTGTGATTTCATTAGCATCACATCATGCAAAAATCTTGTTATTCAGATAGAAATAACCATACTTTAACCCAAGCTTCTTGGCGCAAACAGTGATGGAATCCAAAGTTAGACAGCACAATTTAAGATAAATCCTCCTTTATTCTTTCAAGATTTTTCATATTTCTGTTCAGCTGTGCTTTATTTCCCTAACGTGCTGCCAGAGCAGGTGCCAGGAAGGAAGGGCTCTGGATGGAAGGCCTGCTGAAATCCTGTTGATGCATAATCTTGGTCAGAAGGAGGCAAAGCTTTTTCAGCCAATGCCCACCTGTCTGGAGAAGGACCCTGGGTCCAAAAATGCCATGAGAAGTGTGTGGGGCTTCTCTTGAATTTTTGTCTTAATGTGGAAATGATGCCTTATGGAAAACAGTGAGCAAACCAAATCAATGGCCAATAAACCTCTGGATTCCCAATCCTGAAACTTAAATCAAATGCCAAATGCAATTACACTTGGACAGTTGATGTATTTATAGTAGAAGAATAAACAGCACCACGTCAACACCTGTCAGCATTCTAAGCCTGCAGAACCAGCAGACATCAGCAGTGAACTTGGTTTATATTCCCAAGCCCCATATCTCACCCAAACTATAATAAAACCACAGGTCTAATTGCTACACTAAAAAAGCAAACAAAGCATTAGAGCAGACTGACCCTGTTCCTAACAAGCCAACAGAATCCAGCAATAAATTGAGCTTGCAAACCTTTGATACTTTCACACATTAATTACAACTCCCATCTCACTTCAGCCCTATTGAACACTCATCCTCCATCTATCTGTGAAAACACTGAGATCCAACAATAAATGGGACTCCAAAAACTATGGCAGAAATGGGGAAAATAAAAAAAAGTCTTTGCTGGATTCTTCTGGGCCCTTAAAACTGGGAAGAGGACAGATGTCTTTATGCCTTGTGTTCTGCTTTGTGTTCTTGGGAAAGGCTATAAATATCAAGATTTCAAGATTTCTAATTACAAGATTTTAAAATTCAGCATCAATTACAAGATAATTTAAATAACTTGAAACAAATCTGCCTACAACTATAGGTGAAAGATCTTTTTGAGTTAGAAAAGTCTCTGGAATGTGACTCAGAGTATGCATTTTTCCTTTCTGTATGTTCTTCAAGAAGTTAGGTTGCTTTTGGAGAAATGTTACAAAACTTCCATAATTTTTTCTTTTAATTTATGGGATATAATAGGATTATCCTTCATATTATGGTTGTGAAAATGAAAATAATTTGTATTCCTCTGACCGACCTCCTCACAGAAGCCATCACAAAAGCCACCCAAACCATGGAAAATCCTCTAGCTTGATCCTATGTTTGGTTAAATACAGCTTCTCATCCGCTTGTTATCCTTCTAGACCACAATGGGCCACTAAAGAGCTCTTTTTCTCCTTACCTAAGCCAAATAATTCTTCGCCACAAAGGAATGTGAAGTGCAAATCTCCAGCTGAGGCCAGCAAGCCTCCACATTTGTGTCAATAATCATGGCTCTGCAGGTGGGTCACACACATGTCACAGAGAAAAATAGTGTAAGATGTACTTCCAACTTCTGAAACGGGAAATCAGGCTCTGAATCCACCCCCCTTTTATGCTACTTATGTTTTGCTGCTTCCTAACACACAGCCACATGCTCAGCAATCCTCTCAGTGAGCTCAAAGGTCAGCGATGGTCCCAGTGTGTGCAATGGCTGTGCAACCAGGTGTGGGGATGGAGCAACACCAGCTTGGCCTGAGCTGCAGCAAGAGAGGCACTCCAAGCCTTCCTGAGTGCTTATGGACAACCAATCTGACCAAGGGGCTTCTGATGAGCAGAGTAATTGCTTGTATAATTACAACTCTCCTTCCCTGGACCTTCACAGCTGCTGCCTGGGCTCCTGTGAGCCCCAAAGCCCCTCACTGGAACTGCAGTGGGCACCAGTCAGAGCCTCCTGTCAAAGTCCTGCATGCACTGGATGGTTCAGATTCCCGAGCTGTCAGTGTTTTATCCTGCTTGCTCCAAACTGTTTGATATTTCTTTTAGTGGTGTGTGATAAAGCCAAAAGCCATGGTGACAAAAACCCTGCATTTTGAACAAAGGCTAAACAACAGAAACGCTTTTACTTTACAGATGGCAGTCAGAACTCAGCAGATGGCAAAAGAAATCCCACAGGATGTTCTTCTCTGCTTTCTCTCCCCTCCATATATATATATGAGTGCATGTGTGTGTGTGTGCACAAAACAGTACAGTGTCCTGAGGAGATACTCTACAGGCTTTCAGAAAAGTATCTCCCCTTTGAACAACATCTCACTGCCCATTTTTAGAGCAAAAAAGATCCAGGGTACCAGGGAGGGAATCAGGAAGCACCTTTTTGTTAATGGGTTTGCCACTAACCTGTGATATGTCTTTCGACAGGCAATTTTGCTCCTTTTTCTTCCCCTCCTAGTCCTTTAATTTTTATTCTAGATCCTCAGGGAGGACATTTTTTATGTCTCTGATTGTTAAGCCTTAAAACAGCTAGTCACATGCTGGTGCTCGTCATTCCAGCTCTGAAGCATCAGAGACAGTGAACTCCACATTTGCTGCATTTCACAGAACTGAACACAAAGCTGTCCATGAAATGGAGATATGCCTGATAGAGGGGAAAATATGGGCAAGGATAAACCAGAGAGAATCCACAATTCTCTTTCTGCATCAGGTCTTTAAAAAAGCAGGAGGTAAGTCACTCTGGGGGAGAGCCATGTCACAGACACAACTGCTGCCCGTTCCTTGGCCATGGGGTAACTGCCCTGTTCATGGTTAGGTGTCATTTAGCATTTACACCTTGAGATTTTTACTGTATTTTCTGTCCTAATGCAAATGCATCCCAAAAAACATGATATATGAACTCTTTACATTTCCCCCCTAAATTCTGCCCACAGTAGAAATGTTCCTCATCTTGGAAGCACCAGCAGCTCAGAGGTCACAGCAGCACCAGGCACTGGTTTAGAGCAAAGATGTTCACCTTGTCCATGTTCACCTCTACCTGCAGTGGGACTTCCAGCAGGCAGCATTGCAAAATCCAGGCCAGCATTCAGTTTTGGTATTTTCCAAAATAGAACCCTGACCTGGATTTTTCAACTGGCCTTTCACTTCTGGAAGAAAGCAATATATCATTGCATGTCACAGTTCAGTATTCACACAACCCTCCCAAGCCCTGACCCACCAGCCCTACTCTCCATAACACGAAATTCCCTGGCAGCTCACACTCCTGGAACAAACTGATTCATTTCGACTTGTCTTTACGATCACAATGCAGCTCCATGTTGCTCTGCACAAGACCCAAGACAGCACTCATCCCTAAAGCTCTGCACTTCCTCCAAAACCACAAAGCTCTCACATAAAATGCCTCTCCCTCACTTACCTTCACTGTAGCTTGCCTTAATTGCTTCCATTTTTCAGTCTCTGATACAGAAAGTTTCTCTGATTTATATTTGTGCAGGTCTGTGTAGGAGTGAGTTTTCCATGCCTGTGGAAGGGGTGTGCAAACCTTCCCTTCCCTTCTGCACATGAAAATGCTCCTCTGGGCAGGTCGATGCAGTGTGGCACTGGGCCAGCACGGACAGAGCTGCTCAAACACACACCCCCTCCCCTAAGGGGCATGTGTCAACATTTTTAAAGATGCCAGTAAAATCTGAAGTTGGTCACGCAGTCTGAATGAACTCCAGGAAGGGAGCAGAGTGACAAGTTTAACTGTTCTCAAGCTACTGAATCACTGAACAGATGGACTGGTTTGATATAAACCTACTATAGCCTCTCCAAAACAAGGAGTATCAGACATATGTAATGAGAGTTGTACTCATACAAGTGTACTCAGCTATCCTGACGCTCACAATTTTGGCAACTCAAGGACAAATCTGTTGCTTAACCAGAGAGAAAAGTGATGGGTTTTGGTTTTTTCACTTACTTTCACGGCAACCTGGTTGTCCACAGCAGAGATGAGTTCAGGTGGAAGGAAGTTCTTTGGTATTTACATGACACTGAGCACAGGATGTTACAGGCTGAGAACACACACCAAGAACTTCACCCCATCCACCTCTCCAGCTCAGGAAAATGCTTAAAATTATTACACCCAGAGCCCTGGACTCCAAAGTGCCCTGGAGCAGCAGACTATTTGCAACACCATTCATTAGGTCTAGAAACTGTTATGCTCCAGCATGAGGTGCCCAGAACAGAGCAGGTCCAGAAGTGGGAGCCAGGACTACCTGGAGGAGTCAGAGGATCTGCCGTGAATTTTCAGATTAATTCCTGGGTAAAAGAATTTAGGAATGGCCTGGCTCTGACCCAGTACTTTTCCTTCCTCACCATTTTAGTGGCAGTCACACAAAGTGCTTTCTTCCAGCAATCACACCAGACAGGCTGGCTGCTACTTCCCACTCAAAGACATGTATCAGGCATAAAAATTCAGCCAAGTGGGTGCATTTTTTAAAAGTGGGAGATGTGTAAGAGCTGTGATGTTTGATTGGTTAGTTCCATAAGAAATCACACACATAAAACATCACAGAAGAGACAACTGAACTTCCCAATTGCTCTGTGGTCCTTGGGGGTCCAGAGCAGAGTATACAATCCTCATCTGATCAGGACCTTCCTTGCAATGGAAATTCATTTAAAGATAGTTTAAGGGAGGCTAGTCCTGGGCCCAAGAGCCCAGGGAACACAAGCAGGACGTTTGCTGGAGCTTCCCCCCTCCTCTTTGTCAGCCTCAGGCAATGGAAAGGCAGCCAGGATGAGGAAAGATGCTGCAGAGCCAAGAGTGTGGAGCAGGGAGGAGACAAGAGGGAGCAAGGAGGATGAGAGCACAGCTAGAAGCTGATCAGACCAGGAATAAAAAGATAGGAGCAAAGTAGGATTGGAGGCATCAGTAGAGATGGAAGAAATAAACACTGAGCATTATTTAATTACTAGTCATACCGTTTGGATAAAGGAGGGGCTCAGGCTCAGACTGTGCAGGAAACTCCACTGCTGGCAATTCCTGCATTTCCAGGATGGGACCATGGCCATATAAGGCTTTATTTTTTATAACTATTATTGATGTGGGTGTGAACTACAGATGTGAAAGTTGTCTGAAGTATCTGAATCCTGATAGTGTTTGGAATTGGAAACTACTCAGAGGATCCAGGACAATTTCTAATCAAATCATGCAGTATTAGCAATAGATAGCTTTGTGTTTCTGTCAGGAGCCTTTTTACTTTCCTACCTCAAACCACCTGGATGTCTCTGAACCTGGTGAACAAGTTCCATCAAACGTTTGCTTGGAACAGCTCTGCTGGCTCAAACACTTTGTTTCAGGGAGAATCTCACCCAAGTAAGAGGCTCCTATCTCAGAAAAAAATCTTACAGTATTCCACATTAATTAAAGATAAGGTGATACCATTACAGAGATAGACACTGTTATCTCCCTCTGATGTTACCAAGGCTGTTTTTATGTCTGCAGATGAGCACTTGCAGGCAAAGATATTTTTGAAAACTTCCCATTGTGTTTGAAAGCAGATGCCAAATGGAATTACAAAGTTTCACTGGGTAGCGTATTTTTGGGTCTGATCTACAGTCCACTGTAGTTTAAAGAAAGGCATGAAAAATCCTAGTTAACTGTCTCTACTCTGGAAAGTTACTTTTTTTAGCAAGTGCACATACAATAAGGTAAAAGGTAAAAGTAAAGGTACAGAGAGTTTCTTTCATTTTGTTGGCCATTAAATAAATCGTCAAAGGAGATACCTTCAGGAATCTACCAGGGTTGAGCTTGACAATAAACCCTTACTGGGGCCAGGGAGGGAGAAAAGGCTGGAAAAGTTGTACTTACTGCCAAAAATTCCAGCTCTAGAGCGCTGAAAGCACTGAGAACACAGCATGCATATTTTTCTTCAGTATCAAAAAAAATCATTCCTTGAGTTAAGTGCACCTTGAGTACAGTTAGACCAAGTACTTAACTATGCTTCAAACGAGGAGTTTACACTCCATAGCAATGATTTAATTGTCTTTAAGGGAAACATAAGCAAGGGAGCATTTTAAAGCAGACAAAGAGGGGTTGTTGGTGTTGTCTCTGCTGAACTCCTGGGAAAATTATTTTTTATTATTTGAAGGCTAATAAACAATCAGTCTCAATACCTGCAGCAGGTCCCTGCCTCCTACATGTGCATGCTCTGTGGCAGCAGGGAAGAGGCCTTTATGAAACATCAGAACAGAGCACAGGGTGCTCCCTAAAATGAGGAGGTGAACAAACCAGCCAGATGGTGTTTGCGTTGAACTTTGTATGTTTACAAAGGGATTCAGTTTTGCTGTATTGTTTTTCAGTTCTGCTGTAACAAAGAGGAACTCGCAGTCCTGGCTGGACAGCTGGGAAGAGCCCAGCGTGGAAGAGCCTCTGCACGTGCCTTCGTTCAGGTAAAGAAGATTTAGAGCTGTTGTTGGAGTTGTTCCCTAAGAACAAACAGAGCTCTAACAGATGATTAAGCCACTTTCTCTCTCAGAACGTCAAACCTGCCCTTTCCCCTCACAATCCAGATAGACAGTCAGGTGATGCCTGATGCACTTTTGAGGTTTTTTCCTCCTTCACTGTTAAGACAAACAGCACCATCAGCTCCTCTTCTGGGGCTTAGGGGAAATCCAAAGTAAAAGGTAATACCTGATTTCCAGTTTTAACTCCCAAGTATCCTCTCATGTGGAAAATTCCAATCACAAGCCTGAGTTAGTTCATGCCAATCCAAGTTCAGAGGTAGGATAAAAAAATCACAGCTAGAAGTGATCATCCCTGGGAAGATGAGTTACCATGGTTGCCATGGCATATCCCCAGATCAAAGTGATCCCTGACTCTCAGAATGCCCTGCGAGTGAAAGCCCTACACAGGGTAATAACAAACCAGGTTCACTGAGGTCTCAGAAACACTTAAGGTGGCACAAAGGAACTGTGCTGCACTGAGACAGAAACCAGTCCCTGGGCTGAATGAGCCACTGCAATTCCCAAACACAAAACTCGTTCCTGCTTTATTTGCTGGTATCAGTTAACGTGTTTCCAAACTGATTCTGCTTATGATTTAATGAAGGTTTCCAACTAGCACAAATAAATAGGAATAATAAAATACCAACCAACTTCAAACAATGCACATGATGAAAAGGGTCAGACCACCACAGTGAAAGTGCTACTGGGCTCAGCCAAAATTCTGCTTCATGCCTGGCAGAGAAAGAATTCAAGACTAACATTTAAAATGCAAGGTGAAACACAGCTGGAATTATCACCTTGCATTTGGGAACTGCAGGCAACGTTTAGGTACTTGTGTGCTCTGTGACGCAGTTTGGCATTGAGTGTTTTTTCCAACAGTATCTGAATTCCTAATTGCCAAGAAGAAACACCCAGGCACTTCTTAAATTCCTCAGACACCCCTATTCCTACCTCTGGCTTAAAAATCTGGTTTATATGGATTGCATCATTCTGTGGAAAAAAGGGAACCCCGAGAAAATGTAGTAACCTGACTCAGTATCTCAAAAGAACTTGTGTGGTACATAATAACAAACCATAACAGCAGTTTGTGTGCAAGGGCATGTGGGTGGATCCTTCCATCTTGGAATGCAACCCTGAAACCTTCTTAGTGAGTTCAAATTAAAAGACAGACTAGAAAGCTCCTGGAAAGTATCTGAAAGAGAAATAGATTCTGTTTCAATGACCTTCTTGAGGTGTATTCCTTACTCATAGTCATTTATACATATTTGCATCCACAAAGAACCTGGGGCAGAAGTTATTCTGTGCACAGAGGCCAAAAGCTGACACTTGTTCACCTGCAGAGTCGGTGAGTTCTTATTTGTGTTCTCAATCTCTTTTCTCAGGTTTTTAAAAACTTCAGTGTCAGAGGGCTTAAAACCCTTTTTTAAAGCAGTAAGTTCTTCAGAAGCTCTTTGAAAATCAAAAGAAATCATAACAAGTGTTATGATTTTTCTTACACTGAACACTAAGAACAAAGTGTAGAAGTGCTTTTTGGCAAATTTTGGTCTGGTTTTTGGGAAGATTTTTCTGTTACCCTATGAGCTGTATCAGTTTCAGAGCCACATGCAGGGTCAACACAGGATTAATGACCAGCAGAGCCTCCCACCAGCGTTCCCTGCTCGCCTTTCCCCATCCAAACAGCTGCAGCCACATGCTGCCTCTTTGCATCAATGTAATTAAACTCACAGTAATTGCAGAGACAGGTAGGAAAGGCTCTGAAGGGAAGCAGAGAGCTGCTGTCTCCAGCACTACATTACTAGCAAAGTTTGAGAAGAATCTTTTCCTATATCCAACCCCACCATCGCATCCTCTCCCCAGTGTTTGCTTAGGGAAGAGCCATGCAGACATCAGAACCCAACCTGGGGCACAGTAAGCATGAAGAATGAAGGAAAATGGGTGACATTGGCCCTGATCATCTTCTCCCTTTAAACTCTGAAAGCTTGGGAAGGAAGCTTATAATTCCTCTACAACCAGGCCCTGAACACTGAGCTGCATTCCCGCCTCAAAGCTGAAATATTCCCCTGTATCCAGGTCAGGGATGTCTGCAAGCAGTGGCAGGAGTCTGGCCCAGACCCCACGTGTTCTCCAGCAACAACCCAGAGCTTGTCCTCCTGCCCTTGCAGCCCTTTGGACCTGAGCACCCTGGAGCACTCTCAGCATTCCAGCTCCAGGGCAGCCCTTGCCAAGGCCCTTCTCTGCCCCCCTCCCAGTGGGACACTGGCATTGTCTGGGCTGCTGCTCTTTGATCATTAAAGGACTTCAAGCATCAAGAGCAATTCCAAATATCTGTTGTTCCCTCTGCACTGCCAGTCTCTGTGTTTGGAAAGTTGAGTTGCATTTTGAGAAGCTCATCTGCAGAAAAGGCAAGTGCCTCAGATACAGTGATTCTGATTTTGTGACAACTGGCTTCTGAAAATAGTACATTTATTCAATGAGCTTAAGCACAGCAGTCCCAGTTGTTGACTCTCCTCATGAAAATATTGATTCTAAGCTCTCTAGCTTATAATGTTTTGATCCACATTCTGGGCCTATTGATTTACCTTTGATACTTCAATCAAACTGTTGTTTATATCAACCGTAAATGCATCTGATCTCTCCAGAATAATTAGATTAATCACAGGAGGATCTACACAAGCCTTGCTTTGATTGATTATGCCTTTATGCTCTCCTGGGGAAAAACAGGTACATTTGAAAATGTAAAAAAGACAGTTGTTTCATTTTGGCATCTTTGAAATATTTTTAGTCCCACTTTTCCTTTTATGATATCAGGCTCTTAAAAGATTGCAGGCTTGCAGTGTGCTGCGTTATGATTTCCTCAGTGGCTGACATTTTGCAACATATAATGATTTAGCCAATATGAGCAGAACTATCATTACACAATTTATTGCTCCCCAAAGTATTATTTGTTGTAGAGACTATTAAGCCTATGAGTTAAATTTTACAGAATTTTTATTAGAATTATTTTAAACTCCAAGGAAATTAATCCCTCCTTTCACACCTCCTGCTCCAAGATTTCCATTTTGCAAAGCAAAGAAAAAGTTTTCGAGCACAAACGTGGTGGGGGTAGCAGGTCCTTCTCCTGAAATCACCAGTGCTTCTTGCATAAAAACCAAGTGAAAACTGCAGGACTTTATTTTTAAGGGTAAAATTGTCCTTTAATTTGCGCCACAGTGTTGTCAGTGGGAATTCTGTGTGAGTGCTGAGCCCAACTGCAAAAAGAGCAATGGATGCAATGACACTATTCAAAAATGCATTTTTTATCTGATGAATGAATTACTGAAGGGAAAAAAAGCACTAAATTTTTTTCCATTCTTGAAACGATGCCTTTGTACAATAATCCTATTGTTCAATCATCACTTCAGTCTCTACTGGAGCCGTGCCCAGAAGGACTAAACATTTTGTACTAAAACTGTTGTGTCCCTTTCTAGGGGCCTTGTACATCCATCAATAGTTTTGATTACTCCATCCTACGATTATTCCATTTTTTGGAACAAACCATTAGGGTTATTAATTACACTGAGAAAGTTATTTATTCTCCAGCAGAACAAAAGGAGCTCATGCTGTGACTGCCAGGGACCTGTTTCATGCACTGTGACATGCTGAACTTCACTCAGCTTCATGCTCTTTCCCTCCTCTCTGATGGTGTCACTGAATGAAAGAACCAAACCTTGGGTTGTGGGGCCACAGGAGATTTCCCTGAAGATCAAAATGCTGCTGCTGCTGCTAAAGGTCACTTCTGGGAACCTCTTTCTCAATATGGGAAGGAGCTGGAGGCAGTGGAGGGAAAACAAGGCCTGTCTGATGTGGAAAGTGAGCAAGGCCAAGGGCACATTAAAAGTCAGGGAATGGGCACTAAAGATGGGATGAATATAACTGAAGAAAAGGAGGGAGAGACAGGAAATGTTGGGGGAGAGAAATGCACGGAGCAGAAAGGTTGTTCATTTTTTGGGTTTGTTTGGCTTTTCATGCATCCATAACGAGAGGTAATCAGCTCTCCCTGTGCACTGAATTTCTGCATCTCAACCAGCAAATAAGAAAGTCTTGGAACTGCTCCTCGGAAAGAGCAGAGCAACATTACAGAGCAGGACTGGAATGAACATTGTCTGTGCAATGTAGTGCTGAGGGGCTGAAAGAGGATGCAGAACAGCACAGGGAACAGCACAGGAGAGCTCAGCCAGAACACCCTAACCCTGGGAACAGGAGAACTCAGCCAGAACACCCAAAACCTGGGAACAGTGCAGGAGAGATCAGCCAGAACACCCTGAACCTGGGAACAGTGCAGGAGAACTCAGCCTGAACACCCAGAACCTGGGAACAGGAGAGCTCAGCCAGAACACCCAAAACCTGGGAACAGTGCAGGAGAGCTCAGCCTGAACACCCAGAACCTGGGAACAGTGCACAGGAGAGCTCAGCCAGAACACCCAGAACCTGGGAACAGTGCAGGAGAGCTCAGCCAGAACACCCAGAACATGTTCAGAGCGCACAAGTAGCACAGGCTGGGCACGCGTGGGATCCAGCACTGCTGCAGAAGCAGGAGGAGATAATACCACACATCCACCTCACACAGAGCTTACACACTTCAATCCCTTAAACCTGCAAGGCCTTTTGTGCTCCCTGAATGTCAGACAACATGCCACTGTGCTGCTACTGTGACGACAAGCATAAATATTCTACCTGCAGCCCTTCTAACAGATTTCTTTTTTTTATTCTTTTCCAGGGATTAATTTCTCTTTCTCTGTACCATCCACTGGATAACATCCTGCCCTTCTTCTCCAAGTGATTTGGTATCAGTGCTCCACCCACTGGTTCCAAAACCCCAGGCTATTTCTTTGTTCTGTGTCCCTAAAGTGTACAGAATGACAGAAGCCCTTTACATACTTCTAAATATTAATAAAAAGAGAACAGTATGGAACTTCACTCAGATTTGGGAAAGAATTCATTGCATAAGATGCTAAAACTGAAGTCACTTGTTTATTTCAGTCTGAATTAGTTCAGAGTTTGTATCACTCAGGCAGTGAGGATAAATTTACAATCTATAGTTTTCTGAAATGAACAGAGAAAAATGAAAATCAATTAAGAGAATTTCTGCAGCTTTCTTGGATTCACATCTCTAGTGTTTCAAACCAGTTTTTCCCTGCAATTTCTAAATGATAGATTCAAGAATTCACATTATAAGTCAGAAGAAATCCCAGGAAAATATATTGATTTTTCTGGAGGATTGGGGCTAACTGCTTTTTCTTATGCTATAACTAAAATGAAACAAGTATTTTATGGGATAAAAAAATCTCAACAGAGTTGAAAGTAACAGTAATAAGAAAGGCCCTGCTCAAACTCCAGTGGGCTCTTTCAGGAGCTGGGGAGGGATGACTTTTCATGTATCTAAAATTTTCAAATAGTGAGAAGAGCATTAAAAAGTAAAACTCCAGTGCTCCCAGGCTTGCAGGTTCCCACACCTTCTACCTGAGAGCCACTGGCTGCTGCTGGGTCTGAACACCCAGAGCACCTCCAACCCCAGCATTTTACAGGCCCATTAGACAAATTACTTCTCCCCGAATAGTTAATGAACATAGCTCTGCACAACCCCCTCATTTCACATATGGCAAAGAGGATTGAAACTACCAGCATATTTTAAAGATTCTGTTTCTAAATGTCATCTTTTGATATGCAAATACTAGGCCAGAAATAATACCACTTCTTCCACTAATGCTCTAGTCTTTAAATTTAAGGAATGGAAGAATCAAATCAATAAACAGCTTCAATTTCTACTCCTTCTGTCAAAGCTTTTAAAACAAAATGCAGCTAAAATTTCATAGTTAAATACACGAGGCCCACATATTGCTTCAATTACTGTCATATAAGCTCCTTCAACTTGGTATCCCTTATCTCCCATAGATAACTACCCACCCTTGGGAAAGGACCTGTGCATAATAAACATGAAAATTGAGTTGTTCTCTTAAGATAGCTGTCACCTGGCACAAGAAACAGTGATCAAAAGATCCAAAACACCACTTAAGCGGATCAAATTAGGGAAAAAACTTTTCTGCTTTTCTTTTTTGTTGTTTTGTCCACAGATGTCACCTAACAGAGTCGATTCCTCCTACACACTGTTCCTAAAAGAATTAGTTCCTAAAATGAAAGTTTTAACAGATATCTTTCTCCAGCAATGCTCAGCTCCACCTCAACAGGCACAAAATGCGATTTGCTGGACAAAAGGAAACCAGGCAATGTAAATAATTTGTTAAAGCCAGTGCAATCTGGATAAACAGTAGATTCATATTTAGACTTGGCAAGAAAATCAGAGGGAGAGGCTTCTCCATTTTGCAGGATTCTGGAAAAAAGTGAAAAGCCTATGGAAGACTAATAAAACTTTTTTGGCATCCCATCTGGAAGCCTCAGCAGTTTCTGACTTGGAAAGAACGCATCCTGATTTTAACTTCACACAATGCCTCAGTTCTGCTTTCATGTGCTGAGACCAAGCAGCCTTTTCACAAGCAGCCCAAAATCCAATCTGCGTCCCTCTGTCTCACCCAGGCATGAGCTCTTTGGAAACAAACTGAAACATCTCAAAACTTCACTCAACATCACACAGTGGCTCGGCCAGCTCTGCCTCCAGGAAGTACAACTGCAACACAGCCAAGACCTGCAGACTTGGGGAAGGTTGGGGAGCACTGGAAATGAATGGAGGAGGGAAAAACAAAGGAAAGAAAGTCCCTGTCATTCTTCTCTCAGGGAACATAACCTGCAATATGACAGCTTTCACCTGTGACATCAGCCAGGCTGTGCTTCACTCCCGCTGAGTACTTAACTCATACTGTACCTGAAGACTGTGAATAGACTGAATTCCTCCCAAATTTGAATAGAAATTCATACCTGTTTAGTTATAACGGCTGACCAGACCAAGGCCCAAGTTATTCACATAATGAGGTTTATTGATATGCATGAGGTATATTGACTGCATAAAGAACAGAAGAAAAGGTTCTGCAGTTTCCTAGTCCTCAGATGGAAAAAAGGTGCCAAAGAAAAATGAACGCATGAATTCCTTAAACATCCAGCCCACAAATGGCACTGCCTCCTAACTAACCTTGACAATGTAGTAACAGCTATGCAGACTGACTTGTGGATGTAATACAGTCAGAGTATGCTTTAAGAACTTACTTCATTCTTTTGAGAATTAAGTAAAGGAGAAACCTGGCTGAGAACAGCCCTTGTGCCAGAGCCACATAATAACCATCTGATCCAGGACAAATGGCACAGTCCCCCATGAACCCAGATGCTCCTGTGCTCTGGTTTAAATCTGAAAACAGGTTTTTCACCAGTTCAATTTACGTGGAGAGTTCAAAAGGCTTATCTTTCATTCCAGCAGAGAATTAACACAAATGTCAGAAGTTGCCAGGGAACAGACTGTCACCCTCCAACTGCTTCCCTCCCTTCAAATACTTGGAGGATATTGTACTTTCCATATCGCCTTTAATCCTGTGTTCTGGTGGAGGCTTTTTAATATGTACTTGCTGTATCTGTAAAAATCTGAAAATGCAGAGCAACGTCCCAGACAGAGCTTTGGCTGGGGATTCAGGAGGCCTGGGAGCTGCTAAAAGCTGTTAAGAAGCTGCAGTAAGTCACCTCCTCACTCTCTGCTTCGAGCTCTGCGTTTTGGCAGCGTAATATTGACATGCTCTGAAACTGGTGGATGAAAAATCTCTCAGACTTTAAAACACAGGAGAAACCACAAACACACACTCTTGGTGGAAAGATGCAAGCGGTCCATAGAGAACCATCTAGAAGCCAGTCTGTTTTTAAGAGCTGCAATGCACAACTTCCATAGATTGTTTCCCAAGGCACAACAGCCCTGCAGCCACAAGTGTTGCTCTGGCAGGTCACCCAAGAACTTGCTCTGGGTAACCATGAGCTGCAGGGAGTCTCTCATCAGTAGGTGTGGACTGCAGCTCAGAACTCACCTGAAAAACTGAGTTTTCATTGCCAAGGCCACTTTGTGTGCCCAGCCAAGGTGGTTTAGGGTTAGTCCAGTTACACATCTGATGTGCAAAGCAGGCAAACATTTATGGAAATGGTGCTTCAGAGTTACTAACACTGAGTCAACCTGTGCTTAACTTGAGACCCCTCCAAAGACTAAACAATTCAGTCACAGCTGACCCTGTTCCAGAAGAATCTCCATTCCAGTCCATTGCACCACAGAAAATTTCAAACAAAGGTGGAATTTCTCAAATGCATTGAATTAAATGCTCTCCAGCTCAGAGGGACCTTTGCAGGGATAAAGAACAGCATTAGTAGTTTATATTAGTCTCCATGCCCCTGCCAACTGCTTCTGATGTAGGGCTTGAGGACTACAGCATGAAATACCCAACTGTGCCAGATAAGCTTAAAGTGTGTTGAAAGGCAAGTGCCTTCCCAAACCCCACTATTTTCAGTGAAATAGCTTACGTTTCATAGGTGCTTTCAAGGCAAAAGACATTATATGGTGTATGGTTTAAAGCTTGATATTGAGCTTTAAGACACAGGCAAGTCTAACCTTGCTAACTCGGATTCTTTGCAGCTCTCCCTCACTGTTTCTTGTATCTTAAATACACAGCTCAGGATGGTAACTCATTTCCCCACAATAATAGCTACCAATGATCTGCTGCCTTCTTATGGCCTGTGCTGCCATAACAAGACATGACTGCAAATATGAAGAAACATTACTAGAAAACAGACCTTTAAAACTGCTCATGAGCTTGCAGCCTCTAGATTGTTCATTTACATTCAAAGCGAGCTCGGAGTGAAAGAATATTCTGCCATCTGGCAGAAGTTAAAGCAATCCACAGTGGGAGAGGGCAGGTGCTGACATCCCAAAAACACTGTCCCAAGGAATAACAACTCTGAGCTTTCTCAGCTGAGGTACAAAGTATGAGCAGGCCAGACACCAGGCTGCTCCCTCCACCTCTGTGAGTGCTCAGAGGAGCAAAAGACAGTGCACAGGCCCACAGCAGGTAAACAGAGCTTTTCAGTCTTCCCAGTGTCCTCCACTGGAAATCAGATGGGAGTTGAAAAGGGGAGGAAAACTCTTTGATGAGATACAGGCTGCCTGATGTCAGTTCTGGTGACAGTGACAGGCTGCCTGAGTAGATATGTGGACAGTTCATCCCCTCCCAGACAAATTCTGTATTTACTCATTTTCCAAAATAATCATACTGAAAGAGAAACATGCTGAGTGAGTTATACAGAAAGAAACTCCAAAATATCGTCTGTTTTTTCAAGAGCCGAGGAGCAGAAAACAGACAGACAAGAACTAATAAATATTAGATTTTGAAATCACAAAATAAGTGCAATGCCTATGAAACCCAGGCTCTTGTCCTTTTGGAAGACAAAGTCTTATGGTGTCGCCCTCATTAATTACTTTTCATCCAATTCTCATCACAACTTTGGCTAAAGAACCCATAAGTTCACTCACCTCCCTCTCATATCCAAACATTGTACTGAAAAAACTTCAGCTCAGAAGCATCTCCCAACACCACACAGGACTTTTCTGTGTAAAAAAACAGGTGAAGGAGACTAGGGGGTCAGGCACCCAGTTCCTTTTCCCAAAAAAAGGTTAGTTAGCTCGCCTGGCGTAGGAGCTTGGTTTTTTTGCAATTTGGTAAAGCTCTAGTTTATAATTTTGGGACTATTTAAAGTTGATTAACAAGCAGGTAATTTATGCCCTTTGGATCCCTTTGATCTGGGCACTAAGTCCTCTGGGCTCTTTTCCTGCAGGGAAAGCTGATGTAGAGCAGTTTAGTGACTTGTCACTAGGCAGATGTATGTACAGCATGTGCTTTACATGTTCCATCATTTACAGACACAAACCCCTCTTTTCCCTCAATGTTACAGTATGATATGCACACGTTTCATAATTACAATGCATCGCAGGCTGTCATGGGACAACACAAACTGCACAGGCTGCACAACTCACCTGCCAACACGACTGCTGGAAAACTCACATTTCTGTCTCTAGAGATGACTGATTTTATCAAACAAACCAACAGTCTAAAATCCTGCTCCATAAGGGCTTCCTCACTAAAGCCTAGATTGTACTAACATATATTTTGTGTGTAAAGTGTTACAGAGCTGTAGTCAGCAGAAACTGAAATCAGAAGTAAATACTTTGGGGAACTTTTCCTAAGACGGTTGGAAAAGAATGATGTTTGGAGAAAGAGCATTAGGTGCATATTTATTCCAAGGTCAAGAGCACGGCCCGGCTCAGTGCTCTGCCTCCCACCGCACAGAGAGAACTGGACTTTGCTGGCCAGAGAAGTAGTTTCTGTCTGCACATCTGTTCACAATATCATTGCTGTGGCTTTTTTGATACTCAGGACAGGTGTTAGAGGATTATCATACTGTGTTCTTTTTATTTAAATGATTCTCATAGATGCTAAGCCTGCTCAGAGAGAGATGGTTGCTCTGAAGGAACTCACAAAGCTGTGCCCTTTCAAATATATCAAACCACTTCATAAATGTCCTTGTGAAAGATGAGGCAATTCTAGAGACCTTTACAAACAGTCCAAACAACATATTTAATGGACCTGAGCAACTGATGACTTTCCAGTGTTTAATTCTAATATTGTTTATAGATGTATTGTAAGGGAAAGTCATTTACTCTGGAAGCGCAGCCTGGTTAGTCTGGATCAGGATTACAAACTGGTCAGGGAAACTCAGCCAGTTCCATGGCACCTGTAACCTGCCTTCAAACACACAGACTGCTGTGTCTGCCAGCCCTGAGGCCAGGAAAGGATGCCAGCTTGGGAGGAGAGCAAGCCTAGAACACCTCAGAGATGGGGCACAATTTGGGCAGCTGCCTGTACAGCCCAGAGACTCTGCCAAGTATTTCACTGCCTTTCTCCACCTACTAAAAAGCCCCTTGTCTCCTACTGGGAGAACCCCGAGGGAAATGTGATCATCTGACAAATATGTTACACCTTCAAGTAGTTCCCAGCTTTGCTTAAGGAAAATTTCTCCCTGGGGCTCCTCAGGCCTGACAGTTTCAACGGCTCACTTGTAAATGTTTCTCTTTAAAACGCTGTAAAAAATGCCTTCATGACAGGAAATGACATATTTAGAATTTAAAAAAATAGATAAAAATCCCTTAAATCACTTAATAACAAGTGAGTTCCTTGTCAGTTCTGGTTCTTGCTGCCCCAGCAGATTGTGGCACCTCGGTATTCCAGCAGCCATTCCCATTTGTCTCTGCCCAGGAGATGAACAGTTTGCCACATTCTCTGAAACAGGTAGAACATGAACTCTAAATGCTGCATCCTCTAGGGCTCCTCAGCTGCATTTTAAGTAAAAAATTTAAGGAAGTTCCTTGAGTAGATAAAAGTTGCGTCAGTACAAAGGGAAATGCTCACTCACTCTATTAAAAGCCCAAATCCTTCCGCAGGTAAGTCCTTATAAAAGCAACTGTGAATCCATTTTATTTCTCTGTGTATTCAGTCTGGGCTTCCTTTTCACCACAACCTCTTTCTCTCTCCCACACACTATGATGGATTAGCAGGGAGCACAGACATAGGGGAGACTTGGATACTTTTCCCACTCAGCTAAAGGTGTAGAAAGCCACCGGAATAGTAATTTGATAATGAGAGAAAAGATGAACATGACCTTGATTCTTTCCTTTTTTCCTCTACTTCTGTGTAAATACTAAAACTAAGTCCATAATTTGATGCATCCTTTGAAGAGAAGGGAAGGGGGTGGGGGTGTTGAAAGCAAGGGGGAAAAAAACCCCAAACCTCAGCCCAGGGTTGGACAGTATAAAAATGAGTTCTGGCTCCTTCCGACCATAAATGGGGCCAGTGACTGGATGAAGCAATGGGATTTTGCATTCCTGCACCATTTCATAATTTGCTATTAAAAAGAAAAGTATTTTTTCTGGATTTTAAACAATAGACACTTGTGGTATATTTTTCCTTTTATCCTCCTGAAATGTCTGTCTGTATTTTGCCACATACCCTCTCCACAGCAGGTTGCTCTCCTCCTTCTCTTCCCTACATTTGGAACTTTTGGGCCCTTTCCCATTTAAAGGAGGAGGCCTTTTGCTGCTCTCACAGGCACTGCTTCCCCCTGAATATCAAAATAGCCCTGCTCCTTTCATGAGTCACATCAAGGACTAAAGGATCTAAGCAATGACCCTGATATTTAGATCTAAAAAGTTGTTGATAGCCAAGTTCACTCTCAGCAGAGTTTCCCTGAATTTGAAAGACTCACATGGGGGATTTATTTGGTCCTCTGTGTTGAAGTTGTAGGGCTGATCTAGTGATACATAATAAGCGAAGACATTTGAGGCAGTTCAGCATCTTTCAGGGCAAGGATTTTTAGATCTGTACCTTTGTTCCCAAAAGAGTTAAATGAATAATGAAATCTCCCTACAGCGAGAACAGCTGAACTTAATTCAGAGGAAATTTCTCACAGAACTGCCTGGATGCTTAGCAAATGCGCCTGCCAAAGGGGTTGCTGCTTCCCAGGTATTTGTTTTAGAAATTCCCTCTCTATAGGATTACACAGAATAGATTTGTGCTTAAAGGTTTGCATTTTGTAGGTTTGAAAATTATGCTTTTTATTAGCATAAATGGGACAGCACTTTAAAGACCAAAGTTCTATTGAACTCAATGAATTTCAAACTAATAACTCTTCAGATAACCAAAATACAAACTTCTGAAGATCAGTATAATTTCTTTGAGAAGTTAATCCTTTCCTTTCTACAATAACAACCCTCAATTTAGACTGTATATGTAGGATTGTCCCTATATCAGAATTGATGCTTCCATTCTTAGGCTTCAAGTGTCTTGAACAAATGACAAAGCTGCCTGAATATCTGATTCCACAGCCCATACCTCAGGAGAAAATCATGTCCTTTGCAATTTAGAGAGGACCAAGTTAAACCCTGGTGTCATTCCCTACAAGCACTAAATTGGCCTAATATTGGAATTTTAGTGTCTCTACCTTAGGCAGAAATAGTAATTCTTATCCTTAATAATCAACACAGCATAGAGGAACCCTTGATAGCTTCAAACTGCAAGAATTACTGAAATTACCATCAAAATTTGTAAGATACTTTGATTTTTAACCCTCAGGAATTATAATGCACATGTAGACATTGCTTTAAAACATCACCAGTGAAAAGATGTTTACAGTAGTATAGTATTTTAATTAGACTTTTCAGACCTTTCAAACAGAGGTTACCTAAATATAGGACTTTTAATCTTGATGGTTTTGGTAGGTTCAAATTCCAAGCAAGAGGACAGGTGTGGAATTACCAGAGCTGAATTATCCTACTGAACTGTCTGTCAGTCCTCAGGTTTGTTAAAGTTTCAGAGATGATTTCCAAGCTACTGTTTACCTTTGTGGTTTTGTCAGCCAATCCACAGAAGGAAAACAAATTGGGCAGGCCAGTTCCAAGCAGGCTGCCAATAAAAAATTTAAGCACTACTATCTAGAAGTAGAGTTTAAACAGAATTTTAAACTAAATCAAAATGTCAGAGTAAAGGGCCATCAACGTAACAAGCTCTGCTGCACTGCACTTTACCTAAGATATTGCTAAAGAATTTCCTCCTCCCTGAATTTGAGAAGCCATAATTCAAAAGTTGATGCTTTTGTGCAAAGGTTTGATGCTCAATGGCCTATGGAGCACATAAAAGGCAGCACAGCACTCAGTAGGTGCCTCTTCAGCAGAAAACCTGGGCAGAGGAAATGGGTTTAAGGAGAAAAGCCATGTTGAGGCAGGGGAAGCCTCGGATTTCACTGCATGTGAAACTTGGCAGTGTCTGGGCAGAGTAGTTTCTTCTGACTGTCAGTGGTTTCCATAAAACCTGGCACTGCAGGCCGTGTGTCTGAGGTTTGTCTGCACGGGAAGCTTCCCATCACTCATAATTATATTCTGTCAATTTTGCCGTGCTATTTTGGTCTCACTGCCAGTATAAACAGCACACCAAAGGAATTTTAGGGGTTTTCAGCTCAGCATAATTAACTCCAGTCTGGATTAATCACTTTTACTCTGAAATACAGTTTCTAGAAAGAAAGTCATACAAGGGAAACAAGTTTGCTGCACAAACAGGTCTTTAAGAGCTGAAAAGAATTGTTCCAAAGGAACTTCCCCATTTGTACAGAGTGCCAGTGCCAACTCTGTGAAAACCAAGAGCAGATAAAACAACTCAGAGAAAGCAGGCTGGGGGAAGAGGTTGCTTCAGGTATGGCTGGGAGAGCAAAAGGCAGAGATGTGAGAGCTACAAACCCTCACTGTAAATCACTCTGTGCTGTTCCAGCTGAGTTGAAAAATAAAAAGGAAAGCACTGGGCTTTCCAGCACACTCAGCCTTGTTTGTTTTGTCTGCCAAGTCTGTTCCCTTTCCTTCAACAGAGTGCTTGTGGTTTGGGAATGACTTTTTAGCCCGTTCTGCCTGTCTCTATCCGAGGCTCCAAACTCCCCTTTCTGAAGTGTCACATCAGCTGGAAGTTTGTACTTCTGTTCTCTAGCCCTCAGCAAACATGAGAGTGCTTGTGCCCTGGTTTTTATGTCATTTCAGCAAGCACTTAGAGAATGGAAACATCAACTCTTCCACAGAGGCAACAGAGATTCAGAAAACAAAGTTCCCTTCTGAAAACTCAGACACCCAAAGAAAAGGAGTGACTCAGCCATCCTGAAGCCACCCACTGATTGGAACCATCCCTTGCTGTGCTGTGGATCAGCTGTGGATCCTGGATCCCAGCACCCAGCTCAGCTCCAAGTCCTCCAACCCCGTACGGCCAGGAACGAGCACATTACTCAGACATTGCTCTGGAGTTCATGAACGGCCTTTCCCAGAGTGTGAAACACTGCATTTACTTTGGCTTGAAGAAGAACAGGAACCGAAGCAAGAGCCGTCATACTGCAAATCCCCCGGCAGGTTCAGTGGGAGGCACTGCAGACACCAAATCAGCCATTCAGCCAAACACGACCCCCATCCAAGGACCCAATTTCCCCCCACCAGGATGGAAGCAGCAGTGACGCTGTGAGAGAAATGGAGCCTGACAAGGGTAAGGGCTGGCAGTGGGCTGTCCTGGTGAGGAGAAGATTATATTAATATCCTTCTAATGCAGATTTATCTCAGTAATTAAAAAAAAATCCTTAAACCACTATGATTCCAAATGTTCAGTTTTCATGGTCTGTATGGAAGCAGAAAACTGAATACAAGTGCCATGATATGTCAGTTTCCGTACTGGCTCTTCCCACTGCTTACACAAAACAGGGAGCTCTCAACACATATTCTGTAAGGAATATCGATAAGACTCACCAGACAACAAACCCCAGAATTCCAAAGATTCGTCAAATTCTCTCCCTCTCCTTCCCAGTGGAGGGAAAGCAGGAAAAACCTTTCCTTGGATCTCAGATCCTCTTGGTCTTCAATAAACCTCAAAAGGACAAATTAAGTTATGCTTCCACGACACTTCTGTTCAGGAACCCACCTTTCATAAGAAGGTCACCTAACAATTCAATTTTATTCAATTCTGCTGCTGAGTACAATTAATGACATTAAAAAACACTACTCTCTTCTTTGTCAGCTTTAAGGTTTGTGGACCTGCAAGCAAAGTGTTAGGAGGTTCTTGTGAGGAATCCCCAGGTACACATTGCCCCTTTTCAAGTGACCAGCCTGACACAGCTGTCAGCCTTTGGTCATATTTTACCATTAATGTCACTATTAAGGCATGGACATCTTCCCTAGTTCGTTTTTTGCTCTTGTGGATTTGTTTTTCTAATGTGTCTCATAAGCAATAACCAGACAAGGCTTTGAAACTCCCTGTACAGCAGTACCATTACCTGGCAGATGACACTGAATCCTGCCTGAGTTTAGCCCTTGCTTCAAAACAATCAGCAGATCTGGAAACCTGTAATTCCTGTCTTTTGGATTTTCTGACTTTAGCTTACTAAAGCATGCTATTGTGAGAGCACAGGTGATGTTCAGCCCGAGAACAGGGACAGTCTGATGGCAGATCTGCCACTTAGCCTGGGGGTACCCCTGACCCTTCCACCAGTCCTGTGCAGGGCTGAACTGGACTCGATCACCCCGGTGGGTCCTTTCCAACTGTGATTCTGTGAATCCAAAACAGGCTTCCCTGTCAAGGGCCATCCTTCCAGCCCTCCCTCCATCAGGGCAGTTCATAAGGCAGTTGTAGCAATATGTTTCTCAGTTATTTCATACTTTGAGCAAATCATGTCAATGAAATTAAAATTAATATTTCTTCCCATTTCATACTTTTCTTTCTGCTGGTTTTACATATTGACTGTATTTTAAAGGTTCAATGGCTCAGAACAGGGTCTGGGCAGAAGTGTAGGAGGTTGCCCAGGGGACCAGACCTGGCTCTCCTTTGGTGGTCTCACCTTCACAAGCAGGACATGCACACGTAAATGTTGGCACACACAGAAAGTGCTTTCATTTTGTAAGCCAGCCTGCAGGTAGAAATGTGCTTGTCTGAGCTTATGAGCAAGGCTAAGCAAACATACTATACATAAATGCTGCTTTTATGTGAACTGGATGGGAACTTAAACCCAGAGTGCTCTAAAGCCTTCTCTTAATTCCCCTCTGCGGTGTTCATTTAACATTTCAGATACTCACCCAATATCTCATTGCTTTGGAGAAACATTCTTTATTTTAAAAGGCTTTCCCAACAACTGTGTTAGATGTACAAACTGAGACTGATTCCAACCAAAATTAAACAACCGAAGGTTGGCAAGACCTTAGACCTTGCCCGGAAACCAGATAACACCATCATTTCACTGGTTACTGATTTACTTCAGATTTCTGTAAGTGTTCCCAGCTATTGATATCCTTTGTGTGCAGAGTTCTGTGAAACACTTGCTGTTACAATGAACTGTCAGTAAGAAGGCAGATGCTGTTAAACTGCTGCTTTCCCTTGCAGCCCAAAGCCCCAGCCCTTCCAGAACCTCTAATGTTACAGGAGCGGGATTGGAGACCTTGACAAGCCCATCCACATGTGCACCACTAAATATGCAGGTATAAATTAGCTGCAGGCAGGATACCGTGAGATTTGGACTGCACTTAACTTCCAGTGAGCAAAGGTTTGATGCTCTTCACCTCACTGACGCAAATTAGCTTGTGAAGCTCCTTTAAAATCAATAGAACTCTTCCCAGTATTTTCACTGGGCCCTGTGTCGATACTGTAACATTTCACCACTATTGAAGTAATTTAATCTAGGAATTGTTTCCCCAAAACTTGATGATGATTTAAGGTACAATCAGTCAGAATGCTTTTGAAACTTGATAAATAATAGCTCAAAGGCAGGCATCTCTAAAATTAGTTGTTCCACTTCACTGAAGCTGTCAGGAGACCCAGGAAGTTTGTTCTCTCTCCTCTTCTGCACCATACAGTAGGATTCAAAACAATCTATATTTATTTGCTTGGTCTCTTTCTAGAAGAAGACCAACAAATTACTATAACGCATATTTAATACATTACTAAATTAGATGTCACCTGCTCTTTGAGGGAGAAGTAAGGATCAAGGTCTGTCTAGTCAGAGGCACAAACTCAATCAAGTATTAATGGCTGAATTACTTCCAGCAATAAGGAACTAAGGCCAAGCAAAATGTCCAAGGTCACTCCACTCCAGATGGTTCACTAATATATTTACAGGACTGATGCCTCCTGGCATTTTCAATTTCTTATGTTGGGTTGTTTTTGGAAACAATCAAATTGAGGAGCTGGCAACTGCAATTTGCCCACAAAATTAAATTTAGAGGATTATAACTCGTTTTAAGCAGTGATTTGACAGTATTGATGCGAAGCCACTATTCCCAGCTCTTGATTTTCACTGAATGACAACCACAGCACATCATAAATTCAATGGGGACAAAGCAGGCTGGTTATCCAGAGATAATTTTTTTTATATACATGGGAATTGATTTAAGCTTGAGCTATCAGAGCCAGCAATCAGGAAGATAACAGGAAATAACTGCTTATGATATGGGTGCCTGAAACATTCTGCATTCCTCCACATTAGGGGAGTTCTAAATGACAGGGATTTTCAGATGGGCAATTATGCTCAAGCAATGCATGTGATAAACATGATCATATGTATCAATGTTCCTGCCTACAGGTGTGGAATATGCAAACACAAACTTACACCAAAGCTCAACAAAAAAAGCAAAGACTCCCAGCTTTCTAAAGCTAAACAATGCCCAGAACTGGGGGCTGGAAGATGCCACTCTGAGTTTTGGTACTGAAGTGGAGCAGTGTTTTTTCACGTGATTATTATTAAAAATATATATATTTCTTATTTCTATTCTGATTATTTTCTTATTATACATTTATAACTTATATAATTGTAACAATATATTTATATATTGTTATAATTCTGTATTATTTATTTATATAGATATGTAAAATTGTGTGTGTTTGTGTGTACATATCTGTTTAAATATACACTACTGTAAAATTCTAGGTAGGAAAAACATTGTTCTCACCTTACTCCTAAGGTTTCCTAGGCTGAAAATCCTGCAGGTTGCTTCTCTTTGACCACCTAATTCTTTGGGTCTTAAGTTTGTGTTCTCAGTTGTTTACACAGGCATTAAAAACAGGAATGGCAGTGGCAGACTCCGGCAATGTGACCTGGGGGGTAAAAGATGCAAAGCAAGAACTTTGCCCTGTGCTGTCACGTCCTGTCCCACCAGGCACCTGGAGACTCCTCTCTTGACTCTCCCAAGGACTCCTGTGCTTTGGAAAATTCCCAGCCCTCCCACAAGTTTCTGAACTACACTGAGGATCCAAGGCAGGAAACTCCTTCAAGGCAAATTTCCTTCACCTTTTCCTTTCTTCTTCACCTTCTCAGAGCAACCGCTGCAATTCCTCTGTTGAAATGCCATCAAGTTGTTCCAAAAGATTTACCAGCAAGCCAAGTAAAATGCAATTTAAAACTTCCACTTCCTCCAGGTTACACTAGATGGGTTTTATATTAAAACATAGACACTTAATATAGTCTCCCTCCTACCCATCCTTCCAGTGGCCTTACTGCAGTACCCATACTTTGCTATATTTGGCTTTTTTCCATGTCTCTGTGGGTCTTATCTCTGCTTTATGCCTCTGACCTCCATCAGTTCCACTTTAAAACTTTTATTCTGCATTAACAAAGCAGTGCCCAAATGATCCAAATATTCCAGCCTTCATAAATAAGTTATGAAGAGGGTTCTATTTATGCTCCTGTGTATGTATACAAAAGTAGAGAGATAGTTAAAAAGGGAAATTACTTTTAAAGTTTTTGTCACGTTAAATATACAGAAGCTCCTGAGCATCTACATGAAAACTAAAAAAAAAAAAAAAAAAGGGGAGGGGGAAGAAGCAAAATAAACTAAAAAAAAATCTTTAAAAATATACACATATGTATATACACATAAATATATAAAATATACCCAGAAAAAGCTGGTGCAAAGAAAATGGAGGCATCAAGGGTTTTCATTTGAATACCTTCAGACAATGAGTACTCACACCCTGAGGAAACAAATAGCAGTAATTTTTCAATTGGACTTTTAGTTTTGGACAGAAAATGAAGAACAGAATGGTTCTTAATTTATTTAAGTGAGAAAAAATTCCCACACTTATAGAAACTAAGCCTTCAGTAGTGATATCTTTCCCAAGCAGGGAAAGCAAAGCAAAGATGAGAGCAACCTACCAAGAAGCAATGACTCAAAATGTTATTTCATAATATATGAATTCTACTGTCAGAAATCTCTGTCCCCTCAGCTCAGGAAGAACAGACTCTGCACTTTATCAAAGATACACCTTTGTTTTTATCTCAGAACCTGACCAGGGAGTGCCCTCTGCACCCACACAGGAGACACAGGAGGTGTGGAGGGAAGAAGAGTGAGGTGGCACCAGCATGGCCACAGTGTGACCACTGTCCTGTCACTGTGTGACCACCACTCTACTCACTGTGTGCCCTCTGGTCACTGTGTGACCTTTGCTGTGGTCCCTGTGTGCCCATCCCTCTGGTCACCCTGACACCTCCCCGAGCCAAGCACTCTGAACCCTCAGAGCTCTCCATACTTTGCTCCCTCCTGTGTTATTTTCTGCCTGTGGTGAGAGCAACAGGCACATCAAAGCAGGTAACATCTCTCCTTCAGAGCAGAGTTATAAAACAAACAATTCAGAAATTGTTGTGTTCTAGGAGATTAAAAAAATCCTGGATGACAAATTAATTCCTCAAAGTGATAAACTGACATGTTTTCACTATTTCTTTGTAGTGAAGATCAGGAGGCACAAACCTGACAAGGCTTGAGCATCAGCAGCACTTATATCAGCCTGTGATATGTCTTGGCCCATTTGGGTAAGTGGCTGTCAGAGAAATACTCTGTTTCAGAATGCAGAAAGCCAAAATTCAGCTATCCACTCCCACTGCCGTACCCTGAGTCCCAAATTCAATATGAAAGTGAAATAGAATCCACAACTACTCTGAAGAGAAGGCTTTCATTACATTTGTAATGCCTCAAACATAGCACTCATTTGGGAATTCAAAGGCTTCCTTCATGGAGGTGGAATACTGGGCTGCAGTTTTCCCTGCATCACAAATAAAAAGCTGTATTGCCCAAGGGTGAGTGGACAGAGGGATTTTACTAAGATTAAGATCTCCTAACTGACACTGCTGCAGCTGGATTAGCATAAGGATGCATGTGGGATGCACCACTGCATGGAACAGACTTGATGACCTCCAGACAGGAAAAACTGGGGAATAACTGGGAAAAAAGGAGTCTGGGAATGTTTCCTCCCAAACAAAGGGCAGGGCACCAGACATTCAAACAGGGAAATATTTTGAACCAACTTGATTAACGATGGCACATCTCTGTTCAGACCTGTGTGGTGAACTTCCAGTGATGAAGTGGAAATCCATGAGCTTCCAGTGACTTCCAGTGACAAACTGGAGATGTCCAAGTCGACTTTGCTTGATCCTTCTAAAGCCTTTGAAATATGAAAGGTCTCTTGGCCAACCCTTCTGGCCACAGTATCTGAGCAGCCACATCCAGAAACTTCCAAAGCCACATTTGACATTTGCAGGGGAATTGTTTATGTCCATCTGCACAAAATTAAGCAACATGGTTCAGAGCAAAGGATGAAGGTGAGGAAAAACACTAAATAATGTATATTAAAACAAGTAATAAATATGGAGAGATTGCAGAGTCTTTGACTAGAACAGAGAATGTGGCAGAAAAAGTTGTTCCCTTGCATTTACCTGTAAATTATTCACTTGTTGCTGCAAACTCACACCAAGGTCCTTTGTCATGCAGGTGCCACAGGAGTCTTTGTCCATCCTGGTCAAATAGAACAAGGCAACTGAAAGAAAACCTGGGAAATTTGGGGTTGCAAGGCCAACACGCAAATTTGCATCTCATTTTCAGCATATTTTTCCCATCTTTCCCTGCCCCTGGTAATGACTGATTCCCCTACAAGAATCCCCCACGATACATCACTTTCACTGTGCAAGTTTCGGAGAGTTTAAGTGTGGGTGCTTAAATGTAAGCAACTGGATTTGCTATTTCTCCCTCTCTCCCTGCTTTCTCAAGGGACTGACATCCGTTGTACCCCAGCTTGTACAATTTCCATTTTGTTCAGTGAATTCCAATAAATGTTGTAACTAAAAGTACAACCAGGGCTACAGATTCCAGAGTAAGAGCTTGAAAGTCTCACCAAGTAATGCCATAGAGAGCCACAAAATCCCCCAGTATCTCCACACTGTGAGCAGAAATTACCACTGCCATCCCCTGTCTTCCTGCCTGAGAGGAGTTTGCAGGTACTGCCTTTATAACCAATATCTGTGGACCTTATCCTATGTGTTACAGGAACCAGCAAGGAGCCATTTAGGCTCTGACAATTGTGCTTGTTTTTCAGTCCTCCCTTTGTTTCTGGATGGATGGACAGACAACTGCAAACAGATTTTTGCCACACTGCCTCACCACAATTCCTGCACCCAGAGCTGATTGCCTGTGCCAGGGATGGGCTATTTTGTAAAGCAGGACCCTTAAAGCAGACTCTGAATCGTAGTTTGTGATGTTTGGATGACAATGCACAAAGCCAGTCACTGCCAACTACCCCTTGAGAATTCAAAATGAACCACTGCATCACTTTAAGTCCCGGGCACTGGTGATAGCAACTATTCATAGGAGAAAGAGAGTCTAAACTGTATCATGCACTTAAAGTTCAGGCTATGCTGCCTTTTGTCCTATTACCTTTAAGTGACTGAGCCAGAAAAAAGTTAAGTTAATATGATGTGATATTTCACAATACACTAATAACCTTGTAAAACAGAATAAAGCTTGTTCCAAAGTGTTCCACACTGTAGATTTCTCTTTTTTTTTTCCAAAGAAAATGTAAAGGAGCAAATTCACATACTGGTAATGAAACATTCAGATATGCAAGAGACAAATGCTTTGCCATGAGAAAATAATAGCTATTTTGTATTTTTAAGCCTTCAGGAGGGCTTTATGAGATGATAACATGACACTAATAATTATTTAGGCATATATAGGTACATGTGACCATACATACAAGCAAAAAAGGCAAGTGAATTTTTGAGATGATGTTACCAAACTGACTTGGGAATTATTACAACAGAAATCAGTTGCTATTGTGGCTCAGCGAGTTTCTTTGAATAAAATAACCTTTCAGTTTTAAAAATATGCTTTATCTCCACCTACACAACCATGTGACCTAAACATGGAATGGAGGAGAAACTTATTTTAAGGGGACAGAGTATGTGTGTTTCTGCACCAGAGGATTTACACAAAGCTGAGACACTGTATCCCCACAGTAAACCCCTATTTCCAGCACACCACAAAGCTGCTGCCATTACCAGTCAGTAAACTAATTTTTGTCCTTTGAAATTAATAACAGCTATACATTCTTCAGCTTTTGAGTGGCTCTGCATATGAATAGCTGATATCCTTGGTGTCCATTCTTTAGCGAGTGACAACCAGTTATTAAAGCACTGACAAATGCTCCATGTCCCATTTTTATTTTGAGGGTATAAAAAGATACTCAACAATGAGAGCAGTTAGGAACCTTTAATAACTAGGGATGGCGTGAATGCTTCTTTTGCTTAAGATAAGAAGGAGAAAGTCATAAACTATTATCTTAATTGTAAAAGTAAAATAGAACAATATCTATTTAGTGGGAGGGTTTGCAGGGCTGGACTATTTTATTTCTCAGTGTAGGGCTCAGAATAATCTGCTCTATTCAGACTTACAGAAATTATTAAAAGGACACCTATCTCTCTACATTGTCTGCCCTTCACCCTACCTGGAACCATCTCCTTGTGGGTGCAGCAGTGTATGGGAAAACTGAAACTCCAGCCCCCTTTCCCTGTGCAATCTCAAGGGGGAACAGGGGTGGGATGTGCTCAGCAAACCCCTTGTGCCCTCTGTCACAAGAGGGTAAGTGCTCAAGGGCAGTTATCTTAGCAGAGCTCAGAAGAGCTCTTAGGTAGCCACAAGTGCCCTTGTGATTGCAGTCATAGCCAAAAGACACTCGTGGACTTCAAGAGCTCTGTACAGCTGGACCTCAGCACCTGAGCTCACACGGCTGACTTGAAAGGCTTCAGTAGCACGAGAGAAAAGATGAGCCCTTCAGTCACCTGAAGAACTGCTCTGGATGCATCTGACTGAGAGAAATCCAGCAAAAACAGCTGGAAAAAATGACTCTGAACTAAGTGCATCCTTTAGACTTTCACGCAGATCCCTATTTGGGCTGGGATAGGGTTAATTTTCTTCACAGTGGCTGGTGTGGGGCTGTGTTTTGTACTTGTGCTGAGCACCAAGATGGTAACAGAGATGTTTTTGTTATTGCTGAGCAGTGCTTTCCCAGAGCCAAGGCCTTTCCAACCCTCATAGTTACCCGCTGGGGAGGGTCTGGGTGTTGGGGAGGTTGGGAGAGGACACAGCCAGGACGGGTGACTCCAGCTGACCACAGGAATATTCCAGCCCAGACGGCATCATGCTCAATATCTAAAGTGAGAAAGAAGGAGGAAGGGGAGGTGTTTGGAGGGAGTTTGTCTTCCCAAGTCACTGTTAGGAGAGATGGGGCCCTGCTCTCCTGGAATTGCTGTACACCTGCTGCTCATGGGAAGGGGGGAAAGAATTCCTTGTTTTCTTTTACTTGTGTGCACAGCTTTTGCTACCCCTATTAAAGTGCCTTTTTCTCAACCCACAAGTTTTCTACCTTTTACCTCCCAGTCTTCTCCCAGATCCCACTGGTGGGGAGCGAGGGAGGGGCTGTGTGGGCTCGGGGGCTGCTGGGGTTAAATCAACAACACTGTCACACAGGCCTTGCGTTACTGCTGGTTCAAATCATCTTTTGCCCCAATCTGTGTAGGAAAAATTAAAGTCCAATAAGCAGTACAATTCTGGACTGTGAAAGCATCACAGTTCCCTTTGCTTTTTGCTTTCCCTCCCATGATTCTCACTCCATGTCAGGCCCCTCACTTTGGCAGGCACAATGTCCCCATGCTCAGCTTTAGGAAGAGAAGCTGTGATGGTTTCCAGAAGTCTCTTTGCACAGTGTGATTGATAAGCCAGAATAAATGATGCATTTTTAATAGGCTATTGAAACTGGTTTTACTGTGTATTTTAACTATTGGCCTTATGTACTGATGACCTGATAAACCAGTTTTCCCAAAATGCTCCTGGGAAGCATTTCATCCATCACTTTGTTTTTATAGCAGTCTGCAGGTTAATGCACCTTGGGGCATCATACAATATTAAATAAAATAAAACATCGAAGCACATAAAGCATGTTAAAAGTGCCATCTAAGTTATAACATAAGATTGCTGTCTAATTCCAAAAAGATGCTAGTTATTCTTTATATCTTAACTATAAGGATAATGAATTTCTCTGATAAAAGCATGAAATTTAATATGACTGGGAGTCAGAAGAGGTCATCAAACTAGTATTCTCAAGGGTTTTTCTTAGTGCAAAGAAATGGTTGTCAGTGTAGAGAAACACACAGCAATGGGTACAACTGACTGGCCTTGAGAAAGGTCATGAGAATTTACAGTAACAGTTCTCAGGAATCCTTTTGCTCTCCACAACAACAACAATTCCAGTTTTAAACCACACGTCTCCTTGGCAAGATGAATTAGCCAGCTCTACTGATTATAGAGTTCTAAGTTAAGAGCAATATTGTTCACGTCTTTTTGATAACTTTGTCACCACGATGTTCAGCTCCCCTAGCAGGCACGTGTTCTATGCAAGGGATCTGCTTCTGCTCCTGCATTTCACTGCACAGCCCTGGATTTGATTTTTGCACATCATATGTTCACTTGGAAAGGAACAAACAACTAACCAAAACACACACACTTCTATTGTTGTTCCTGTCAGGCTGAGCAGATAGATAACATAACTCTTCCTAGAGCTAGTTGTCATTCCTCTAGAAATGACAAAGTGGGCATCCCTATAACAGATCCTGACTGTATATATTACTGCTAGAAATAATCTTCATTGTAATCCGTACTATTAAACCCAGAGGGTCTTCTGGCTTCTGAGACATTTGGATTTGAATCCAGTGAATTAACAGAGGCCATAATCAGCTTTCTGCCTTGTATTAGTTTAAGCTGTCTGTATGTAATCTTATTGTGCTTTGCTGTGCCAGAGTCTCAGGCAGGGGCTCTCCTCCACCAAACATAGTGCTTGGAATACATGCTGGGAGAGCTCTTGCTTCCCCAAGGGAAGGAGGGTTGCTCATACCCCTCCTCTTCATGTATGCTATCCCCAGGGACTCATTCTCATATTTGAAAAATAAGAGGTCTCCACTACCAAGAGGCTGGCAGGGATGGCTTTTTACCTCTGAGACTAACAGAAATAAAAACTGACATTTTACTTTGTGGACAGCTCATCATTTCTGTTCAGCTGAAGTCACACAGAAAAAGATGAACAGCAAAGCAGTCCAGCTGGCTCATTTTTGGGTATCTGCTATGCTTCCTGAGTGTAAACTGCAGGAGACCCGCACACCCTTGACCATAAGTGGTGAGGAACCTGTTAATAAGTTGAATCCGCCCACACAGAATTTCAAGGCTGCAAAAACACGGCCCATTGCTTCCTGTACTGCAAGGCATCGTGTCTGCTCACACCTCACACTGCTCCACATCCTGAGCCCTTCACCACTGAACCCTCACTGGCACAGCAAGAGCAGGATGGGACCCTGTGAGTCAACTGTCACAGAAAGAGGGAATTACAATGAAATTCCTCTTCATGTCAAACTTTCTAGGTTCTTCTGTACTTAATGGAAAGGTCTTTTAGAGTGAGCTCTGCTCTTTCAGGCTGGTTATCAGTCCCACTGTGTGCTCTGAGTTCACAGATCAGCTGCATTCATTTCACGTATCTGACGCGCTGACACTGTGCTGGATCATAAAGTTTACCAGATTTTGTAGGCACAGAAACCTAATAATAGAGAGAGAAATAAATAAATGAACTCATGTAAAGATACCTTTCTCAGCTGGATCTAATCTATGAACCTGCCCACATTTAAAGCCAAGCAACAGAAAAGTGTTAACGTACATGGGCCTAAAAGATATTCTTAGGCCCTTGAACAAGTCCAATCTAACTCTAGAGAGAAAGACTTCTCCCCCAAAACTCAAATCTCTGTCTGATACATTCCCCCTGCTCTCCAAAACACAACATATGAAAGATGACATTTGACCAGAAGGTGTGCATATCAAAAAAAAAAGCACCTTAAAGAGATTAACTGCTGATTTTGGATGTCAGCTGCATAAATAATCCTTCAGAACCACAATACCCAAAATAAACCCTTTTTGCAATTAAAAATTAGTGTAGAAATCTTAATTTAAAATAACAGAACGCATAGAAAGGGTGTTGCTTTAGTGGGGATCTCAGTTTAAACAATACTCTGAGCAACTAAACCCAGACTCTGCATCTCAGGGGACACCATATCCTCTGCTGTTCCCAAAGCACATCCCCAGCTGGTTTGAGAATCATGCTGTCCATGGTTCCCAGCTCTGCTCAGCTCTGACGGGGTCAGTTGTTCATTCCAAATGCTGTGTATCAGATCACCATAGTTTATTCTAAATGCTATTTAATTACATTAGAATTTCATTCCCGATCAAAAAGAATACAAATCATAAGATTACCATGTAGTAGAACTTAAGAAAACAAATGTCTTTAGTATGAGCCCCACTTAATATATCTTATTCTATCAAAAATATAAGACATAATGTTTTTGGGCACCAGAGAAGACCTGTGTTTTCCACTCTTTCTCTCAGACACATGCACAAAACAGGTCTAAAATTACTTATCAGCAGCAATGATTAAAGGACTTACTTTCCTTTTGCACAGATACAACAGGAGCCAAAGCAGTACTTTGGTATATTTTTCCTTGTTTTACTCCCAAAGTCTAATCCCCAGACAATAACCACACAGCTGAAAGCTGTATGAAAGTAGTTTTATGTCCCTCTTTTGAAGCAAAACATGGAAAATTAACACAGATAATACTTTGGTGTCAAAGAAAAAGTGAAGAACTTTTTTTTTTCAGTTTGATTTGCTGGTGCTGTCAACAAAACAGACAATAATATAGTATTTAGGATTCACTAGGACTAAAAGTGACAACAAACTCTACAGCGGTTGCTTGCTACGCTCACTTTCTAACCATTTGTACTTTCCTCCATCCTCTAATTTAGAGCTGCTATAAAGCCTGTCATATTGGATGGGAAATGCCATGAAGCTGCAATATCAGCAGCTCACATCATGAAATGGGATGCCGTTCCACTGAGGGCCCCTTTTCCTGTCAGCTTGGCTTCTTTTCCTCTTCCATTTCTGAGCTTCTTTCACTTTGCTCTTTGTTTTCACTTCCCAAGGAAAAGCAGGAGGTAATTTGGGAATGGAGCTTTCTCATACACACACACACACACACCCATACACGTTTTTTATGAAAAGACATTTTCAGACATAACCTTTTCCTCTTCTGTTCATTAAATAAATGAAGGAATATCACACAGACAATCCAAAATCCACGAGGGCAAAGACACTGTAAAAGAGAAAACACTTCCAGGTATTAACCCATGCACCAGCAATTATCTGATTCCAAAGCAGTCTTTGCACCAGTAAATCTGCACATGCCACTCCTATCTACACAAATTATACATGCAAATGGGCTGTGATTATTTCCATGCACAATTATCCTGTCTGCACCTCCAAGCACAACATTTGCATATACAAATTAAGTTGGTGTACAGGGGTTTGTTTGTTTGGGGTTTTTAAACATATTGCCCAGGTCTCTTTAAATTCCAGGAGAAACACCAGATTTTGATAGTCACAGCAATGGATAGTTCAACATTACCATGTGTTTCCTGCCTGTCTGCAGCTCCTCAGGAAACTTTACAATAGATCATCAGCAAAAAAGTGGAGGAAAAGTAAGACCCTGAATCAGAGCAGCTCTACCAAACACTTAGAAGTGCAAACAAAATTTTAAACACAGGTGAAATGGAGGATTTACACCGATGAAAACTTGGGAAATATTCAGGAACACAACAAATACCCTTCCAATTTGTATCATAAGGGAGGTCCTATAGCTTTGACTGGTGACCAGCACACTCCACTCACCCACTCAGACCTGCTCTTCTCAGGCCTCTCTCATGCAACAGTTTCATAACAAATGGTCTTCATTTTTCAGACTATTTATTTTTGCTCATCTCTCCATTGTTACAGTCATTACCAATATTAGAGAATGGACTTAGTATGCTTATTTGTCAATTAATTTGAAGAGCCTAAAAATATAGTGCTAAAGTAAATCTCAGAGCTCTTCCTTTGTCCAAGTAACTAACTCAACCCTTACTTGTGACAGAAATAAGGATTTGCTGAAGTCCGACTCATGTAGTCACGAGTTTATTAGGGAAGACTTTATTTCTTACTTGTCACGTTGCTCATGGAATTGAGAAAAAACCCCTCTAGTACAATAAACAGATTATAAAACACTGCATCAGAGCCTGGACTTCAGTTCATCAGACATAAAAATTCAGTCCCATTAGCTTCCTCCTTGAAGATGCTCTCTTTTTCTACACTAACCATGTTTAGCAGCAGTTTGCTCCAGCTGACCTTAATTTAATACATTTTTCACAGAAGGATTGCTTCAGGGTTGAAACATTTCTGTTGCTAACCACTGCACATGTTGTAGTACGTGGCCCTACAAATCCTACATCTTCCTGAGAACATTTGCTTCACAAAAACACCGTGTGAGTTACCATTTTTAAAAACATATAAGATAATTGATTTGTAATTATCAACAGGGAGACATACCATTGCTGGTGTTTGCTAACCTAATTGTAGAACTTATTGTTCCTTTCAAGTCTTAATGTATTGCCTCAAGTGATCACCACTTAGGCTCCAACAGGCTGGAGCAAATAGAGTGACAGCAGGAAGTCAGAGACAGCATTGCCCACTTCTTGCTGAGATAAATGTTCTATTTCGGACTATTGCTCAGCCCATTTATGTAACTTCCAAGGGGTTTTCCCCCCGTGGGATGCAGGCCATGTACCAGTGCTTTGAAGCAGGATCATACTTTGTAACATCATTTACCTTGCTGGACATGGTGGGCCATGTCACTGAATACCAGAATGTGCTGAGCTGGAAGGGACCCACAAGGAGCATCCAGCCCAACCTTTGGACCTGCACAGACCCATCCCCAAGAGTCACCCCCTGTGCCCCAGAGGATCATCCAAACCCTCCTGGAGCTCTGGCAGCC
>JAWMRA010000020.1:1044479-1067343 GCA_035584735.1 Pseudotriccus pelzelni
TTATTTATCTCCCCAATCAGATCTCTTTGTCTGCATAAACTTCTCTCACCTTAGAGTAATTTGTGGGGGGTGTGGTACAAATTGTCCCCTAGGCAAACCCATGACAACAACCAAACAAAAACCCACCAAAAAAATCCTTAACCAAACAACCCACCACCACAACCCCCACAAAAATAAAAACTCTCTCTTGTTCCCCTGCAAAATACAAATTGCTTTGTAACTGTGACAGCAGATTTAGATCTTGTGGAACTGATGGTATTTATTGTACTCAGGGACCATCTATTTTTTCCTCCATTTTCCACATAAGTGACATCAAGCTGACTTACTTCCCTTGGGGTGCAGATGGCTGGGACTGCTGACAATAAAATGTGTAGCAAAGACTGGGAAGAAAACACTCAAGATGGGTCTTGTATCAAATACAGTAGAAAAAGGTCCAGCAAAGGGAGGTGACATCATCCCCCAAACGAAGCAGTTAATTAATTCTATCACTCTCATGTCTATCCCAGGGTTTGAGCTAAAGGAATGATACATGATGTACGGGTTGGAATTACGAGCATTCGTTCTGTCAAAAGGGTTTCCAGACTTGAAAGGGTGGGGGCAGCCAGTGTGCCCTAGATGTACAAATAGTGACAGGAACACCAGCTCTAGAGGTTCACAGAGCCCAGGCAAACACAGCCACCAAAGCCCCAAGTCCAAAGGAAGGCTGACCAGCCCAGAGCACAAGCAGAGCCAGCCTGGCATCTGGGCAGGCCACGGCTCAGCAAGATGACATTCTTTATGCTGACACATTCACACCTTTAACAGGCACTGGAGCAGAGCAAAGGAGGGGACATCTGCTGCCTCAAACAAGTCCAGCTCCTGTGGAACAAAGGTGACTCAAAGTCAGCTTCAGAAGCACTCACTGACCACTTCAGTAACTTGGCAAGGTCTCCCTGCCACTTGTCCTCCTCTGCTGAATTGCTCACTGAAATAGTACCTTCCTGCCTTCTCTCCTCTCCTCAGTGTAGTACATTCTGCAAGAGGAACCCAAAAACACAGGGCTTAAATCAGAATTTATGTGTAAGAGCTGCATTTCAAGAAGAGACAGGTCATTCCCAGTGCAGACAGGCTGCCATTAGAGGAAAGCTTGGATAGTTTTTCACCTTCAGGTCGAGTTTTCGTATGACAGACCCGAGGCTAAGAGCCTCTCCCACTGCACAAAATATATGGAATTGGCCATAAGTCTTTAAAGCCCTGATGTATTCCAGTCCATTAGTTTTTACAGTTCAATTTATGTTGTATTACGAGGAGATGTGCTGAACTGCCTGAAAGCACGGATTTGCCAAACTATCCAAAAATAATCTGGAAAGCAAGAAAGTCAGGATAGCAGCCAAATCATAAGCAGTAAGGCCATTTTGCTACCAGTTCAGCTGGTAATAAATTTTTTAAAGCACTGTTAAACGTATCTAGATGAATTTGACTTTAAATCACACTTTCTGCTGTACATTTAAAGAACTATGGATGAAAAATTAATCATACCCACAGACAACTCATGCAGGTTCAGGTACCATGTGAATAATGGCAACACAGACATCTTCCCCTCCTTTAGCTTTACCCAACACACAATTAACCAAGCTATTACACTGCCACACAGTAATTAAAAGTGATCACATGGCTTCTAGGTGGATTCTGCTACATGGAGGAGAGAGCTGGCAAAGACAGACTTCTCAAGGAAGTAGAGCTGGTGAGAGAAGACACAGCATCATTACCATCACAATACATCTCCCTACCATACAGGAGTGAAGTACCGTTAAATTAAGCTTATCTTCTGCAAGTCAAACACCTGTTGGGACTTTATATTTGGTTACTCTAAAATTTACGTGACAATTAAAGTATTACCCAAATGCAAAGTCATCACACAAGCAGCAGAGAGCCTGTCTGATCACTTCCACATGAACCATGGCAGGTATTGAAGGTGTGAATTATTTCTGCTTCTCTTCTGTGCAGTGTCTGATGGATAATTGGAGGCTCCAGGGCCATCATTGTGCTGCTTTTCAGTTCATACACATCTGTGGAGAGACTCTCCCCAAGTCACTTCCCTAACTGACATCTGACAGTTCTTCCAAAGAGCACAGCTCTCAAAAATCCCTCTTGAAAACAGGGCAAAGTGAAAACAGTGTCAGGAACGTTTACCAAATGCTGGGCTGGCTAAGGGAGCACACAGCCTTCTGCAGGGCCTCCCTCAGTCAGCTGGGACACAGTTGTACACTGCCATTAAAAACAGGCTGGGAGCAAGTTTGTGCAAACTAACCCCAGTAAATCAAAAGTGGAGAGAACCTGCACTCAGAGATGTGTCTGAAAACGTGCTCTGGAAGAATACTGAATACACACACACATACCCCCCCCCCCCGATTTTTATTTGGATGTGATTGTATATGAAATACCTCCTCTTGGCCAGTATTATTTATGCCATTTTATAAGTAGTTTTAGCAATCTTGCTGCAGCGAGATGCTCAAATTCATTCAAATTTAGGCTCTTCAGGTCAAGAAAATGGACTTTTAACAAGTGGCAAATTAAAATGTCAAGAGCAATCATACAGACACTTGTTTACAAGACTATTGTTTTGTTTCACAGGTCCAAGGTTTGTCTTTCTCAGCAATTGCAGCACTAACATTTTCACCATAAAAGAAAGGTACCAGGTAATGTCAACAAGTTTTTGACACGTCGACTTAAATTGTAAAATTCTGAGGTTAGGACAGAGTCCCTCACAATTCTCAAATCCTTCACACTCAATTGTAATAAAGCAAAATGCTCCAAGCAGAGTGATAGCCATCTGCATTTTTAAGAAGTGTATCTAATTGTCTCTCACAGAGGGAAGATGGGGAGATGACCTTCAAATCATGCTGTTTATAGCTTCCTCTTCATTGGGCTCTTCAACTGCATTCCAGGCCTTTGCTTAGCAGATTCATTTCCCATGCAAAAATAGGGAGTACCAGAAGTACAAATCCCAATTCACAAGCACAAGATGAACACAGATTTCATAGAATCTTGAAGAAAATTAGGGCAATAACATGTCCTATGTAATATTTTACAGTAATTCACAGCCTGTCAGAAGACCATATGCAGGCCCTGCTCATGTAGAGATCAATTTGCCCATCTCTGGAATCCTTTGAAGTGGCACCTCCTTCCTTTCACATGCCAGCAGTAGGTGAGAGTAAGAAATTTCTCGATGGACTTAACCTGAAGCCTGTTTGGATCAAAGAAAACAATGCCAGCTAGGCTACACCGAACACTGGATCCAGAGCCTCGTGCCCTTTGTTCCTAAGGCAGCGAATTAGTGCAAAAGGATGAGAAATGATAAATATCATACTTTTGGGAGCATAAGTATGTTAATGGCTAATGATTATATAAGCCAAGCTGTATGCTACAGGGAAAAAAGAACTCCTCTGTTCTGTCTCAGCTCGTATTACCGGGTGAATTAAAGAGAGATGCAGCATCACTTCAGTGTGATGGCTGCCAGGAGCTAAACAGTTAACAACCTTTACTGACAGACTTGATTTCCCATCTATGCAGAGCTAACACCACTAGAATGTCTTCTTTCAACAGGGTCTTTGGCTTGTGTTGCTCATGTGCATAAGAAATTATTGTACCCTTATTTTAGAGGAGGCAAATCAAAGCAACGCACTTGGCAGTTGGCTCTGTTAGAGGAAATGTTTATGGCACTGTCTTAAAAACATACAAGGGAGTCTGAAACTTTCATTAAGATCTCACTCCAGGGTAATCCAGCCCTAGCAAGCAATCAACCTATTTACCTTTGAATTGACAGGCAAAAAGACCCCATGATTTCACTGTTGCTATTTGCCTTAGTAGGACTGAGGAGCTGTGATGAGGGTGGAAAACTTCCAGTGCAGTTTCTTGTCCCTCCCTGCTGTTTGAATAATGCTCAGCATTCACACAGAGATGGTTGGTTTGTGTTGCTCTGCTTCCTTTATTTCAAACCCATACATCCAAATCCTAAAAGGGAGGAGGCAGCCACTAAATATTTTCATATGACTGAGGCCCATATTCTTGCCTGTGTTCTACTGTTTCTTCAGAAAATAAAACACAAAAAAAATCCTTTGTGGCTTTTGATGAATATATTCTATTTCTTATTCTATGAACTTTTCAAAGTTCGCTCCACACTGGTGTTTTATTTGTATTTTACAGTGCCCCCCCCCGAGCAATTCTTGATCAAGAGTCCTGGGTACTCGTTACCACCTGTAACAGTGACTAGGAGCACACTTAGAGAAGAATTTAAGCTCTCAAACGATACTTTCACACATCTCTGTTTTTCACTCAGGGATTTTAAAACATATAAAATATTAACCAAACTTTACAACATGTTTAACTAATTCAGGAGGTAGAAAAAATTGAGACAGGGAAGTCAAACAAGCCCATAGGAAAGCAAAATTCAAGTCTCAAAGCCCTTACGTTAGTCATACAATCCCAAACACACCGTGGAACATTTAAAGATATTACATTTAGCCCTGAGGAAGACAAATCAGGGACTCACACAGAATAAGCCACAAAACATCCTCTATGTCAAATTCTTTCTTGAAGCCTCTTTAATTAGCAGGTCAGCAACATAATAAACCACAATGGCTCCCTTAGTATCCATCCAGGCAGTGTGAGAGCACGTTGGGAGGCTTTTTCTTTCAGATAGAACTGTGATTATGTTCTAATTCCAGGTACTAATATTTATTTCAGAGTTAGTTGCTGAAAGTAGGTCTTGAGCTGGCATATAATTTTCTAAGAGAATCACAAGGTTGTATTATCAGGTTTGTAAATTGTCACTGACTTCACTTCAGCAGCAGTGATGTTACAGTCCATAATGAGAAGGGCAAATTACAGCTGCTCTCACATTTGACACACATACCTTTTCATCCCAGGCTCCCTGAGGCAAAAACACCTTCCTGAGGGAGATGAACCGCTGAACCAAAAGCCTGAGGATGCAAAGGGGCCAAGGCCCTCACCTACCCCTGAAGGCAGAGGGGGTTGAGGCAGCCAGGACCTTGCAAGGTTGAGCCCAAAAGCTTTATGAAGACACGATTTCAGGAAAGAAATATTTCCTGCTCTCAGACTTCTTGAGAAATGGCTTTGTGTTACTTTAACAGTGAAGAACCTCAGGGAGCCCAAATGTGTGCTGTTACAATGCCTGCTGAGGACATCTGAATGACATCAATTAAGAGGAAACTTGGCAGGATGTCATCTGTTAATTTTATGCCATTTACATCCATTCTCTCAGCAATGCCAACTGTCAGCATTGGAACTGCTTAAGTTCTCTTCTTCTCCTTCTGTCTCTGCAGTGCAGGGTTGCAAAAGCTGCAGTTGCAAAAGGAAGACTCAGCAGCTACTCCAGACTTCACCTGGGCTTCTCCTATGCCAGATGTCCCTGGCACCACTGTTGTTACCTCTCAGGAGCACACCATTATTCCCAGTACATCTGTTATTGCCAGGGCTACTGTGTGCTTGTACACTGGTTTTTCTCCCTTCTCTGTACCTCATGACCCTCCACACCTCATAGGTCTATCCGCCTCTATGTCTTTGCCTCTGCCCTCACATAGTCAGTGGAACTGCTAAAAACATGGGAAAAACCACAACATTGCAGCTCAGGGGAAAAAAAAAAAATGGGATACACATAATTTCAATGAATCAAGCTCCTTAAGGAGATTAGGACAACATCATTTGTCTTCATTTGCATTTTCCATCCATTTCTGGTTGCTTTGAGAAAAGCTGCTTCAGGTATATCTGTGGATAGAACTAAATTACAACCATAAATACAATAAAAACCTGGGAAAATGTTTCTATGACAGTCATGATCTGTCTAATGTTGGAGCAAACCACCATATAGTGATGCAAACCATTACTGGCATTCACCAGTCTGAAAAAGTGTTCTATGGGATTGTTCTCCAGCCTCCCTTGGTACCACCCTGAAAAGAGGTGCCACTACCCCAGGCACACAGTCAGGATGATCAACTCTGACCAACAGGCCACACCTCTCACTGGTAGGAGTTTAAAATGGTTCAGAACACCTTTCAGTGATGTGATAGCTCAGTTTTCCTGCCTATAACAGCTAAACGGATAAACTAGAGATACAAATACATGTGGGTTTAAAACTCCACAAAAATAAGTTTGTATTTCCTCCTTTACCATTGTTATTTCTCAGAAGAGTATTTCTAGTTCTTTCCTTTTTTCCACCTTTTCCTTCCCATCTCTCTATAATTTGTTTTCTTTCTTCCTCATTCCGTAAGATTCTCTTTCTTTTTTTTTGCCTTGTTCTCCATCCCTAATTTTTTCTTCAAACGCTCCTTACAAGTCCCTCATTCTTCCCACAACCACAGTACACTCAATTGTTCCTCCTTCCTCTTCAGGGAACAAATCAAAGGCACCAAAAATTCAACAATAACACCAGACACTCTCAAACCATTTATGCAAACATTACATTTCCTATTTTCACCCCAAACTTCTCACTGTTTTTTTTCTTCTTCAACCAAAAAGTCACTCACTTCCCTGTTCCTGTCAATACCTCTATCTGTTCCCATTTCTCCATTCAGACAAATTAATTTGTAATAGACCAAAGCTCTTCAACTATTCAGATTTTGGGACAGGCTTGATGGAATTTGAAGGCAACAGTTTGCCAGTCATGTCTTCAACCTGGTCAGGCTTCACTCAATTCACACACGCAGACACCAAGCAAAATTTAGGAAACCTGTTTCTGTTTCAGGATTTGCAGTGTGTTGGGGCTCTGTTTCCAGCGAGGTGGCTCAGAGTCTAAACACACTTCTTGGTGAATAAAGGAAAAACTGAGTCATTTTGATGCCACTGAATCCTTCTGATGGCACTGAAGGTATTTGTCCACTTATTGATGAGTGTTCATTTAAGCCATAGACTGAAATATTGGCTGGAAACAGCCCAGTTGCTTAAATACAGGTATTGATTAAATTCATGCTCTTCTAATGTGGGAAATAAAATGGGTGCTGCTGGTCACACAGGGTAGGAAGATTAAAATAGCCTTTTCTAGGGCTTAGAGTATCTGGAAGGCTCTGCTGGACATCACTGTGAGCAGTTCTGAAAGGTTGTTACAGAGGAAGAGAAGATATTGGAGTTCACATCAGAGAAATTTTTGTGTTGACCTTGTACCAAAAAATTGTTCTGTAAGACAGAGGGTTTAATAGCTTGCACTGAAAAAAGGGTAGAAATATCCCAGGCTCAGTCCTAAAATATTCAATATTCACAGTATTTTTGCTTACACACAGGATTCCTGTTACAGTTAATTCTGAGCCAAATATAACCACAAGGAAATGAAAAGCAGGAGTATCCAGACACAGGAGGGCTTGGCTTTGCCACAGTGGTGACACAATTACTGCTGAAATCCAGCCCTCAGCACGAAACACAGGCCCAGAACAAAGCAGCCCAGGGAGAACAAGGAATCCAGACATCCTGGGTCAGGGAGTGCCCAGGTGAGGATCATCCCTGGGAGCAGATCAAGGAGTCAGCCATGGTTCTCATCCCCACGTTGCCTTTAGAGAGGAGCTCCCCTTGTCCCCCCTCCCTGCACATGCTGCCCACACCCCTCAGCCCTGGAGCCCAGAGCTGCCCTTGCCTGCACCCTCCTCCTCCTCCTCCTCTGTGCCAGCCACAAGTGGCTCACAGAGAATTGGGGTTTTTTTGTTCATTTACTGCTCAGAAAATTGAGATACATTCCAGTCTCTCTTTCCTGTTCCTATAAAGACAGATTACATGTTAAGGTGTAGAAGGCTAAATTTTATACAGTTCTGTTTTGTACAGACAACGTGTTTGAAAAGCTGTCAAAATGCATCAATAACTTACCATTATCTGCCCTGCAGGAAGTATCAGGGTACTCAGGGAAGCCAGCATCTTAATATACAATAACTTTCAGGTGAGTTAAGGGGGGAAATGGCTATTAGGACACAGTATTTATAGCACAAACCCTTAATAATTCAACAGAAAGCTTCAGCACAAACCAGAATTTAACCTGCAGTTTGTAGGACTGAAGACCCATCACTTAAAAATTCATCCAGCTCAGTTTTACCAACTACCCATCTTTTATCATCCATTCTGGCAAAGACAGTTCCCTCCAAACATAAGAACTCAAATCTAAACACATCCTTATTTATATTTAGGGAACCATCTCAAACCAGGATTTACTCTTAGGGTCAATAAAACCATAGTGTTAATCCAATTTCACAGATGCAGCCAACCAATTTATTACTCCAGGGAAAATTATTTTTTTGGCCTAATGATGAACTAAATAAGCAGCAACCTCAACTGTCCAGGATCCAAAATGCTTAACCCTAGTAGCTAATTAGTGAAATTTACTTGAAACATCACAAGAGTATATCATGAGGTTGTTGCAACTTATTAGATGGGCTTTTTTTTAAGTAAAAGTCACCATGTATCAGAATAGCCTCCACATTTTCATGACTTTGACCACCAAAAGATGTGCCTGTGAAGTAGCAAATGAACTTCAACACTTTCATGCAGCAGCAACACCACCACCACTGTGGGATTTCCTAAACACAGAATGCAATGATTCTTGTAAAGAATAAGGTAAAAAAATCAGTATTCTTTGGCATAAATAAGCCTCCCAAATTTTGCTGAAGGGAGTTTTCCACCAGCCCCCTCTTGCACTCTTCCATGCCCAGTTTGGGCTCCCTCGGTCCCTGTTAACACAACAGTTCCCTCGGAAAGTAAATAAATGGCATCCCTCAGATGGTGTGTTCAAGTAATTTTGTAAGGTCATCACAGAAGATTCCTGTTACTGCAGGTCAGTAACAGTGAACAAGAAGTAAAATTAACCTTCAGGGAACTTCCCTTGTGTAAAGCAAACAGATTCTGTGTTCTGTTAACTAAGAGCTTCCTAAGCAGGGTGACTGAAGGCATAGCTACTCCCATTTTTTCCATCAGTGTTTTAAACAGTGTTTACCCCAATTTATCCCTATGATCTAGAACCAAAATTCTCAATTACTGTCTGAAGACAAAGGAAAGGAAGATAGTGCTGCTGTGTTTACCATTCGCATACAGAAGAGGGTCTCAAAATCTAGTGAAAATATTCTGTTTTGTATTACAGGCAAGAATTCCTGCAAGGAAATAAGTGACCCAGTGTCTGTGTTCAGACTGAGTGTTCAATATTCTGTTGGGAATATATCACACAGGCATCCAGACAGAAAGAATTGCATTGCAAGAGGCTGAAATACAAACCAGGCATTTCTGTGCCTCTGTACCCATGAGCACACCAGGACACAAAGGTTCCACCACCATTTTCAGTCATGAGGTGTCTCATGCAGCGATTGCAGAGCTTTCCACTGACAGGAGGAATTTGTTATGTAAAGTACTTTTTTGGGGTGGGAGGGAGATGGCATATCAGTAACCTCATGAAGAAGCCTGCAATGTTTCTGTGGAAGGCAGAATGTCTTAGAGCTCCAGCTCATCTTGATTCCTCAGTAAAAGCCATCAGTCAGCAGCCAGTAGAGTTTGATAAACGTATGACTCCCTGAGATTTCATTACCACCCAAAATTCCGGTCCCCTCAGCTGATGAATCATGCCTGACAATTTATAGATACATTTACAGCAAGTTTGCTGCTCCCATTTTTTATGCCAAATGTATTTTGTCTCTTATCAAAGAGCAGTTGAACTCCCCACCCGACATGTCTCCCCTGCCAAGCCCTTTGTTATGCAGACACTCCCCTGAGACCTGACGCTCCCTGTAACCCTGGAAGAAACAAACGGTGAATAGATCATGTTATGGGCTGAGCTTTGATGCTGCTTCAGGTGAGCTGAGCATCCTGAAAGAATATATTTGCCAGATTAACTTCCCATAATATTCGTGGGCCACTGTAGTATTCCTTGTGCAATACACCTGGACCTGACACTTCATCAGCACGAGCTGCCTGGGGGATCCCAGACCTCCTTGATCCTCTGTGTGTGCAGCAAACACTGGCTGCTTTTATTTTAATGCAGCTTTTAACAAACATTAAAATGCAGAAATGCAACATTACCTAGAGATACATCATGCTGTCCTCTTCTATTTAAGTGAGCAAAAGGCTACTAAAGATTCCATTACAAGGATTTAAGCCAGGAAAACATCATTCTTCCTTAAAAGTTGAGCTCTTAGGCTATATAGTCTGTGTCTGACCTTGTAAACATACATTTTGTACTTGCCAATGTCAGCCCCAAGTTTTGTCCCTGTGAATAACTGCTCAGTTGATTCATAACCCTGAGCCAGCTCATTAAACTGGCCCAAAGCTAAACATTTGCAACAGGCTAATCAAACATCTCTAAATTATACCTGACACTAATTGGAGGTGTAAATCTGGAGCACCAAACCTGGGAGCCAGGTCTGATACTCAGTTTTCTTCTGACAACCCTTCTTGGGGAGTGTGTGGGGATTCCTCCCTTGGGTGGAGATGCCCTCCAAAGACTCGCCTTGAGGGTGAGAGCAGAAATCTCCCCATGAGTGTTGGCCTGGGTGAGTTACATCAGCTCTCTATTAATAATTATTTCTTTCTGCCAGCTTTAATATAATTGTTTCAATAATTGCTTCAATATGGTGCACTATCATCTCTTATACTATATTAGTAGTAGTTTTAGCTTTTATATTTTGTAGTAAATAATTCTGATTAAGATCTTTTGTCTGATCATTTGTAATAAGAAATATTCATTTTACAGAAATATTCTCATTTTGCCAATCATTAAAACCTGCAGGACAAAAGTAGCTCAATCACAGCTCTATAATTCCTTAAATTTAAATCTTTGACATAATCCAAGGCTAAAATTGAACCCAACTGCACCCGAACTCCTCTCTGAGAAGAGTTTAGAAAACAAGAGAGTCCTTTCTGCACCTCGTGACTCAAGGGCAGGGCTTTTTTAATAAACTTTGTCTGAGCCTTCCACTCCCCCAGTGTGGAGACCCAGATTTCCCCCCGCAGCTCTGGCACAAACGGCCCAGAGTAAAACAAGCAATTACTGCTTTCACACAAAACCTGATTCCACCAGGAAACAGAAGAATTTTGCTCTGAGTATTTGATTCCCTCACTCTGTTTAGAGTGCATTATAAGTGCTTATATTTTTAGCATCAACAGGTTTCTATTAAATATGTGGTTTCTGCTCTAGGCTTTTATTTGTTTTATTTGTTTTGCATTTTCTTTTTTTATTCTTCAGAGACACTGGTGCCTGGTTTTAGAGAGCTGAGCTGGCTGAGCTCAGTAACTATACCCGCCATTCTTTCCCTTTTATTTGTTTTCCTAACAAAATTCAAAAACATTTTCCTTTCTATTTTAAACATAAATTTAAAGCCAGGATAAGTAACTAAATATTCAGTAAATAAAAATACATTCTTTTTTAAGATCAGTATTTATTCAATCTTCCAGCAGATATTAACGTATCTGTCAAGTGACATTTTTTTTTTAGTTATTAGTATGTGTAGAGAAGAGCTTAATTGATATCTAAAATTATGAAAATCAATACATTTTAGGATGCAATTCGCAGAGAAGAATGGAGTGGTTACAGAAGCTTGTGGAAGGTTCCAGCTATGACACAGCAATATAGACTTACAAAGGAATATGTTGGGAGAATAAAGAAGCATTCCTTGGGTTCACACTCAAATCACCTCAGCTTTGGGAAAGTACTTAGGGATTGATCTCCAGAGCTGGATTAATGACTCTGTCTCTCCCTGGAGGCACCAGGACGCTCTGTGACCATCAGGAACTGCTCCAAGAGCTGCAGGAACATCTTTGCTTTGGATTTTCAGGGAATGAAGGTGCGAAGTGCACGTTCCCAGTGCAGGACAGTGCTCAGCTGCCCTGCCCTGGCTCCGGGGTCCCCAACCTGCTGGCCTTTCTCCAGCTACTTTGGATCAGTTACCAGAGTGGGGCCAAGACACTGCTGGGTTTCATTCCTATTTTCACAAAAATAGGTGCAAAAACTCAGTGACCCAGCAGTCAAAAACCCACAAGTCACCATCTTAGCACTGCCAAAGTTAAAAAGAAGATTTGAACTAGTGGAAGAGCACTAGAAAAAAAATCGAGTATCAAGAAGAAAGCAAATTAAGTTAAAAGTAAATACTATTAAATTAATAACGGTGAGAGAAACTGAACAAAATCTCCACTGCTATTATTAATAGGATGGAGTAATGAGTAATGTTCTCAAAAGATGAGAGAATCTCAGGTCTGTAAACTAGTGGCACTAGTAGGCATTTATCCTTTCTAGGTATTTAGCAATGCTGAACCCCTGTAACTTCCCCCAGCTGTGGAAAAACACAGCAAAGGCAACGCTTACTTCAAATTCTGAAATAAAGCTTTTAAGAGATCCTATTCCCTGATACACACCTCCTGACAGAGAAGACAGCAGAAAGAAAAAATCCAGAGGAAAAAAAAAAAAAAAAAAAAAACCACAGCTAAAACGTACCCAGAGCTGATAGCAAGAAGAAACTAAAGCTGAACAAACTCTTCTTCCCAGCACTCTGATGTTTCTGCAGGAAAAGGATGAGCCCTATTAAACCAGAACATCAGCATCAAAGAGAACGAGCAGAGGTTAAAAGAGGCACACAGAAGAAAGCAATGTATCTCCAAAGGATTCCTGCCAAGGAGGTGCAAGCTGGCTCCACTGCACTTACTGTGCCATGATTTCATAGAACATGGAATATTTTGCAAAGAATGATGATGTAATTAGGTGGTTCTATCACATGATGCCTTTTCTTACAACACTGCAAATCAGAAACATCACATTCCTGCAGCTGAGAGAGGGAGAAAGACAGAGCCTCATGGAAATATGGAGTACCGCCATTTTCATTCAGAGCCCATAAAATGGCACTTCTTCCCTCTTCAGGTCTTGTTTTTACTCTTAGATAAACAAGGTAAACTGTGTGGAGTATCTGCCTCATCCTGTATTCCTTATGCAGCCAAGGCTCCCATCAGCTTCTGTAAATCCTTGACCCTCGTGGGCAAACACACAACCAGAGGGTCAAGTGCAGAACTGCAGCTACCTGACATTAATACACAGATCATCAAATAGATATTAACCAAGGAAAGGAAAAAAAAACAAATAAACAACAAAAATCACAACAATTTAGGCTCGTGGTCAAAATGAGCAATAAAATTGATAGGTTAAAAAAAAAACCTAAATTAAAATAGTTTTCCTGCTGTGGTTGCTTCTTTAACATGCTATTTTCCATACAACACACACACAATCAGAACTCCCTGGCTCATTAAGATGTTGTGTTTCCTCTGTCTGACTAATGAGTATCTGATCTGCACATATTTTGGAGGTTTGCATTGGGGGAAACACCAGCTCACTCCTGTGCCTGCAGATTGGGCTGTGCTAACTTGGGATTGCCTCAGGGGTGTCAGACAAAATTCCTGTGTTCAGCCCTCAGAGCCAGGGCAACAGGAACAGATGAGGGCAGTCCTTGCCACTTCCTGCTGTTAGAAAGCAAGAATATTCTCTAAAATGAGCTGAAGAATGAGAAGAATGAGACATTGCCTTAAAATGTCAGTCCCAGAAGCGCTGCAGTGCTAAAATACTGATTTAAACCACAGTGCAAAAGATTCAAACAACCACCACCAAAAATCCCCATCCTGTTTCCCTTGTCCTCCTGGTCTGAAGAATGAGTGAATAGGGCCGCTAGGAAATGATGGGTTTGAGGACCAAGAGGGTCTCCAGGTTGGACAGCCCAGTCATGGCTCTGCTCAGCTGTGCCCAAGTGTCACCTGCCCTGGGAGCATCAGTATGAGTGGGGAATTCACCTTGCAAGGGACAGAAACCTTAACTCAGGGCTACACGTTCCCCCTGCACAGACCAACAAAAGGTCCTCTTTGCCCTGACACCTGACAACTTCCTTGGATATACAAGCAAATTTACAGTGCAAACCCACAGTCATTAATATCTCTCACTCTGATTTTAGCACCCTTAAGCCCACTGCTGGCTGGCTGAGCACATCACTGCCCAGCAGAACTTGTATAGCCAGCTAAAAGGACCATAAAATACCCTGCAGCTTGTAAATCACAGCCCTACCCAGGGGTCCCTAACATTTATATTTTTCTTGTCTGCAAAGTTTGCAGTATGGACCAGACTAAGAGAGGGCAAGTATTCACAAGCCCACTGTTTTCACAGCTGCAGCCAGATAATCAGAAATAACTGGGAAACTACAGATGCAAAATGAACAGGCCTCTGTGTATTGTGAGAGCAATCCATATTCTTTGCAAGGAATTTTGGCTTGTTTTGGAGTAGAGGTCCCAGTCTCACTGCTCAGGGGTTGGGTACCAGTCCTAATTTTTGCACAGGATGTTTTCAGCCATATCAGCAGTATCTTTCTCTTAAAAAGGCTGATGCTACACTTCCCTGCTGACAGTGAGGAGCACATCCATCCCAAGGGGAGTTCACGTTTCTCCCTGGCTGGACAGGATGCTGTTCTGGACTTTCCTGCTCACCTGCAACTGCTCAGCCCTCTGCTAATGGCCACAAATAACAAGTCCTCAAGTGTGACCATCCAGTGCATTCGGCTGCTCAGCAGAAAAACCCTAAGAAAAGGGAGCAGATCCTGAGAACAAAGAATGGACTTCAGGCTACAGGCTGTGCTATGGGCTCCAGACACCCCAGGCAGAAGGATTTCTCCTGGAAATATCCTCTTCCCTCACACATGCTGCCTCTGAGATTTTCAGAAGCAGTAGAGAGCAGGAACAGCCCCCTGGGCAGACGCAAGGCATAAGGACATCCAGGAAGAGGCACAAGGCAAGAGCAATTCCTTTTTAATGAGCATGAGCTCTGCTTTGCTCACCCTCTCCACTGGGCAGCCTGAAGGGATGGACTGCATTTAAAACACAAGGGTATTTTACTCCCTGATGCACAGCCTTTGAATTCACCACCACCACTTCCTCTCTGGTTTTTTTGGAAATGCAATCCCACCCAGGCAGTTTGGAGGTCTCAACACAAGCATGTGTTTGTCTGTATTCAAGCCAATGAACTGAGTTTCACAGCACACCACAGTCCCAGTCAGCACAGAGAGTCTTGAACAGCACAAGGAACAGAGAACAGCCTCCTAACACAGCTTTAAAACATAGCTTTCACCTTTTATACTCCAGTGTAACACTTTGGGAAATCTGCCTACACAGAACTTGATGGCCTCACTGCACCATCTCCAAAAACCATGGAAATGTTGAACAGGTCACCCACACCCAGAGCAGGCACAAGGGAAGGTCAGTATCTCCTGATGGCTCCTGATCAGAGAGATGCCCACAGAAGGTAGCACTCCTAAATTAGAGAGCAGAATGTGTCTGGGGAAGCTGGGGCCCTTTTAGCCACCTTGAAATATATTCCATAACAAGTGAGTGGTAAATCTCAGGGTTCCAGGGATAGGAAAGGTGAATGATTGTTCATAAGCTGGGGTGTTTGAACAGGTCCTTAAGCACTGAATTGTGAAAAGAATTATGTCTGGAGACTTCAGTCCCACGTACATGGACTTCTGCCATGGCCTGAAGGTGTCATATTTATTGAGCACTTGCAGTCAGTCCAAAATGCCCTGGATACGTCAACACCAATCCATCTTCCCCTGTGGTGTGCACAGGCCCAGGCTTTGACAAACCTAGACTTGCTCCAGCCAGATACAATTTGATGTCCAAAAGTCCCAGTTCCGTGTGATGGATCTCAAATCTCTCCAGACCAGGACTGCAGGCAGAGAAAAAGAAACAGCTCAAGACAGTCAGACAGACAGACAGACAGACAGACAGACAGAGGCAGCCCCAGCTTCTGCACTGGGCTTGAGTCCAACAGAACCACCACAAGGACAGCTCTCCCTGCAGCCAGCTCAAGCCAAGAGATGATTGAAAGCACCTGGGATCAGAGTCTGGGGACCTGAATAAAATGCAGGAAGCACAATTCAACCGCAGAAGCTCTGCTGGTGCTGTGTAACAAACCTGCCAACTGCAAGTGTCTGCACGTGAGGGCACCCTCCAGAGAGGTTCCTCTAATGTGCTGTGTTGTGCTGCTGCCTGGTTCAGCTCTTCCTTCTTTCCAAAGCCGCAAAAATCCTCCTATCTCTTTCCTTTTAGTTTCCTTATTTCCCCCACAAACATGTGTCACAGATTCATTCCAGCTGTTACCATTTCTTCCTGGAAGGATCAGCAGGTCCATCCACACACTTGTCTCCCGAAAAGAGAAACTTTCTTTTCTGTTTTCTGGTACTAAACACATTTTTCCACTTTGTCTGGGGACTTGCAGGCAGGCATTACTCATACAGATACAAAATATTCCCAAATGCAGCTGAAGTCAGTGGGGCAGCAGCAAAGTCTCCCTCAGCAGATTTCCATGACAGCACTGTCAAATATACACCACACCTGCCTGGCCTGCTAATAACCATTTAACTCCACACCCTGCTCAGTTTTCTCAGGATTTTGCCATTGTTTTCCCCCCTGTTTTGCAGATTCTCTCTGATGTATTTTGAGGAGATCACTGAACTGCAGCAGCACCTTCCCTCCAGGCTCAGGACCCCCCAGGGCATCCACAGAGCTGCTCCAGCTTCTCCACACCGACACAGAGGCTGCACTGGGGCTTTGAGGATCTTACAAACAAACCCCAGTGGCCTCTGGAGCTCCAGATCGATGCTAAGAGCACCTTGGTGTCCAAAAGCAATATGGATTCCTTTGGCAATGGATTTTCCCATCAGGTTTGTGTTGGGCTGACTAAGAGCAAGCTGGTTCCTCCTCTCTGCCACAGTCTCCAGACTGATCAGTCCTCAGCTCTGTAGCACAGACATTTTTAATCTGCTGAACAAGAAGCAGTAATTAAGTTCACGAAAAGTTAACATGGCACATACAAACCCACTGTCCCAAGTTAAAAGGTGTAAGGTGGTGCCCTGGGGTCTACAAACTTTTCTTTCGCTTCAAATTTTCAAGTGTTGGGGATTTTTAGATCTGTCTTAACAGAAATCAAGACATTTGGCTACACTTTTAATGAATAAAAAAAAAAAGCAATTAGGTAAAAGGCCAAAAAAACCCACAGAAGGGCCTTGCAGGAGGAGTGTACACATGACCACTGATCTGACAAAGCCCAAAGCAGAGTCACCTCATTCCTATCATTTTCCCATTTGCTTAAAAGTGCAAATACAACGTTTAAAACTGCTCAATTCAATTCTTTGCTTTCCCTTGCTGTCATAGGAAGGCAGGTGTCAGCTAAGAGAACCCGAGGCATAGAATCCATTGTACACAAAGCTCTCTGCTTATAAACATTTCAGGCAAGACTTTCTCCCACAAGGCACCAAAGCTGTGGAGAGAGTGGCCCAAAGGACAGAACAATTTCTCACCTTACCCAGGGCCAGCTGACTTTCCATCAGCCAATTTCTTGGCCAGTTTTTTGGCATCAAAACAGAGGGATAACACTGAACTGTGTTTAGGCACTTTACATTCCCTCCCCTACACTCTGTTTGGCCATTGAAGGACAGAACAAGACACTGTCCCGGTGCCACAAAATTCTCCAGTGTATTTCCTGCCTTCAAATGGAGAATTGCAGTGAATAACAATGAGGTTCTTATGCAGAAAACACTCCCTTCTTGTAAAGTACACAAAATCAGAAAGGAGCGTATCTTTTTTTGTCTTATTCTCTGAAAATTATTTATAAGAATAGATTTACAAGAACAAACCCAAGTTTGCCCTAGAATGGAATATTTCAACCCATGTTCAAGGTACTATTCACTCTAACTTAATAATTTAAGTGCATTCAACACTGCTTGAAATCAAAATAAAGAAAAAGCATGTGAAATATGCTTAGAACTACTTGCATTTCCCTTATTAACAGCATATTTTCCATGCCTTATTTATCCTTTCTGCTGGCATATCTGCTGCAGACTTTGAATCAAAGTAAAGCTCTGTTCTTTTTATTGCCAATTTTGACTGGATCCCTGATAATAAACCATTAAAATGACAAGTAAGTATATAAAACAAATGGAATCATTGATGCTTATGTATCACAGTTCTTGACTATAATAAGCACATCTCTCCCCTTTCTCTCTTGTCCTACATCTGAAGAGGACTTTTTATTTTTTTAACATAAGTCATAATTCAAAATATCCTACTTGGGCACCAAATCCCATCTACAGTTAACTCTTTTGGGTGTTTCATACTATATTTTGTAGAAAATTAATTGAAGGCAAAGCCAGTGCTCCTTTGGGAAAATGTTCATACTATTTCTCTCTTCATGGACTGCTTTAAGTTATTCTAAGCTTAATGAAATTTAACACAGAAAATATTTCCTGTAGGAAATTAAATGTCCAGCAAAATAATCAATTTTCAATATGATTTATTGGTCAGGGCTAGGGGATCCTCCTACATGGATCTGGGTTCCTTTGAGGCTGTGTTGGGTTTAATCTTGGCCCTGTCACCTCTCCAGCTTCCACTCCCAGGTTTGCTTCTCCCAAATTTTTATTAGCAAGGTTGTTGCCTCAAATCTCTTGCATCAGGTCAAGAGGAGCCTTCAGTACTTCTTATTGAGTTCCCTGGATGCAGGTAAACCAAACCCAAACCCAAACCCAAACCCAAACCAAAACCAAATCAAACCAAAACTAAACAAAAAGGAAGAAAAAAAAAGCAAAAAATCCTACAGAAGAATTCATGAAGTAAACAAGAGCCTAAATCGATTTGCTTGGGAAGTTCATAAAGTGTCTACCCTTGTACTGCTCACAAAATTTGGGCCAAATTCTCAGCATCAGGAAGAAATTCATCCCAAGAAGCTTTTCATTAGCTGGGAGGTCTCAGACTTTGAGTAGTGAAAAGTATGGCACATGCACACACATTTTAAAATCTGCACCCCTAGCATACATGTGATGAATTTGTTTCATGTGGAGTAAAATCACAGAACTTAAATGACATTTCCAATGTCTGAAATTTCTTTGCAGAGAGATCATATTTCTAGAACCTTCTAGTAATAGTCTGCAGCTTGTAGAATTTTGTTTTAAATTTGCTATCCCTTCCAATCTTCACTCCCAGTCCTGGAAACATTTGTTCCTCGTTTCTGTTGGTCATTTGGCAACCATTATAGTTATATTTCTTGACAAAACCAACAAAGCCACACAACTAGATTGAACTCAGACTGCCAGCAGCTCAAGGCACTGCAGCAGCACGACCTGAGGATGCTCCCACTGGGCACCCACTGCTCCTATTGCTGCTCAGCAGAGACACAAAGAACTTGGGGACAGATGGGTCAGAGCTGCCTCAGCAGCCACATTCCATATGCTGAGCCCAAACTGCTTGGGGGGCAGCAGGAGCCCCAAGTCTGGCACTGGTCGGGGGTTTCCAAATGATCATTCTGATTTTCAAACATAATCTTTTGCTTTTAACTCTATCACAGGATCACAGAGTATTTTGGGTTGGAAGGGACCCACAAGGATCATTGAGTCCAGCTCTTGGGGATATGTATCTCCAAACCCTGGCAGATGTAGAATTACACACAGGCAAGAATTAGTAAACATCTGACAGCTCAAAGACACCTAAAAAAGGCTCTGCCCTTACCTCATCACATTTCAGTGTGCACTGCACAAGTCCAAAAGCCCTGCTGGGTAAAAGCCCGGTGACTCCTGCTGTGCACCTCTGGTAAAGACCAATCAGTCTGAAAACATGACAAAGACCTAGCTACTCCTTAAAATAAAAATTATACAAAGAATTTAATGCCAAAAACTTACCACATGTAAAAAGAGAATTAAAACATCCTGCAGAGAGTTCTAGAAGACACATTAACTTATTACTCCTATGAATTAAAATCTGTTTGGGACTACTGTCCCTAAAGCCAAAGGAGAGATAGCCTCCAACCCAACTTCTGGTCTATATATTACAGAGAAATTACTTTTAACCTGCTCCCGCTCCTTGAAAATATTGATTATCTTCCACTTAACAAGCTTTGTGTTAAAGTCTGTCTTCCTGTTATCCACCATTCATCTGTGGCAAAGTCTTGTCAGCATTACCAAAACTTATTTCAGAGAACAATCATATTTCATAATCCAAAATAGCTCATCATCTTAAAAATACCGAGAATTTAGGGAGACCCACATCCACCTTACAGTTTCCATCAAGCCAGGGACACCATGAAGGTCCATTCGAGGTTAAGTGGAGATCTTGAAGGTGGTGGAGACATCAGCCTGGTAACTGCATTTTATATTCTCAGGATTTTTAACCAGCTATGTTTTTAACAATAAATTCTAAATTACCTTCAGTTGGGCTGCCCTTTGCCTCAGTTGCTCTTTTGCTTCTGAACTTTCAGAGTTCACATCCTCCAGCTCTTCTCCACAGCCAGAGACACAAATAAAACCCCTCTGAAATGTTACACAAGCTCACAGTGCAGAGCACTGCAGCAGATGGCTGCAAAGAGATAGCAAAGCTTACATGAAACAGAATTTAGAAACAGAGAAAAAAGGTTCACTGCTGCTGCCATTCAAGGGGAAATCAGGGTCCCCCCCTCTCTTGAACATGCTGATATCAATGTTCAGTTTGTTGGAACTTACAGAAGCGCTCAAAGGTGGCCTCGCTCCCACCTCCATGAAACCAATTTACCATGAATATCACTCAGAGCTGCTTACAAGAGTTGCCCTTTCATAACTCAAGATACAATTTAAAGGGAGTCCCAAATTAATGTAAGCAAGATCTTTAAGTCAGTTTTATGGTTTCCAAAAGAAGTGCCTTATGGTTTATGAAACGGAGGAGGGAGGGGGAGCACACAAGCACTGTCACTGACCCAGTTTATTTTGTATTAAACTGCAGAATATAGTTGGGATTAAACTCCTGATGTTTACACGTGCCTGATATCACCTGAGAATTCTCTCCATGAAGACCATTTTGTTTTCTTCTATATTTTATCACTTTCAAAGACTTCAGACTACTCTTCCTGCCAGGAAGAAAGCTGCTCTCCTGAAGCTGCCTTTGAAATTCAGACTTGGGAATTCATTCCCAGTACAGACCTGCTGATCCCAACAAGCTTAACAACAGCAAGACCCATGTCCTGTATTTGCCAACCTCCCCCCAACATACTTTCAGCTTCTTCCCACGTTCCCATTTGCCCAGATGATAACCAATGTCTGGTTTGCTCTGGCTGCTGCCTCCCAAAGAAAGCATGGATTGAGTTCTGCTTCAATGTAGCTCTTTTTCCCTCAAGCTGACGCTTTTTATCAAACTCGGGGAAAGTTTGTATCTCTGAAGGCACTACATCACTGTCAGCTTCAGTGGAAACCAGCCCCTGGATTTAAAGTAATTAGCAGGGGGTGATGAAGAGGCACAGAAAGCCAGACAGGTCTGCTGGATACAAGTGTCAGCACTGAGTGTATGAAACAAATTAGTCACAATTAAAAACAGACAACTTAATTAAAGTAAGAACAAACTCCACACCCACAAAAGAGGGGAAAAACATCCAATAAGAAAGACCTACAATCTGTTGGCTCTCAGTCTCCATGAGAAGGGTGTGAAGGTGTCTTCCGTTCCGTAACATATGGAATTTTAAACTCACACAAGTGGTTTAGGAGCCTTTTGTAAAAGGCACTGAGTGTGCCAGGGCTGTGCTCAAAGGTAGGGCCTGTAAGCCCAGTTTGCCCAGCAGAGGAAGCTCAGGAGATGTTTGAATCCAGAGGGCAAGGCATCATCAGTAAGAACAAGGAGGACAAGAGGAACTGGAAGTTACACGCACTCTCAGACCAAAGGGATTTGTCCTACCAAAATTTAAGTCTGCAACAGTATTTGAGCTTTTACTTTTTATTTATTTCAACATTCTACTTCATGAATGCTGTAATATAAAAAGCAATTCAGCCTTAATTATAGTGGTTTAGCTGAGTTGCTATAATTTTCCTGTCCCTTAATTCTCCCCATGTTTATAACTCTGGAAGAGCTTAGGCTCTGGTAAATTTTTTATTCCTCTTAATTGCCAAGCCTGAGTGGAGCAATAAGAGCTCCATGCTTAGCATTTCCTTCTGTAATCTAAAGTCACACTGTGCCAAATATAAGCCACTTGAAATAAGTCCCTGTGGGTAGCAACGTATATGTTTTAACTCATGGCACACAAAGTATCTGATGCGGTTTTTTGAGTCACCCACACACCTATTCATCTCTGAGCCCACCCAGAGCCAGACGCACTTATAATGCTTCTTCTACAGCAGGAACAGGCCTCTATTTTTATCCTGTTGTTACTCCTTTGTTAAGTAGTTACAACTTACTTTTTCTACATTCTGATTTTAGTGGAGCAATTTACACTTGGAACCCAAGACTGAAGAATTCCTGTATCCCACCGTGTCCCTGGGATGTGGCTCATCAGACCTGTGAAGGGGAAGGGTGGAAGTGCCAGGGAGGGGGGAGAGAATTTGATCCCTCACTCAGCAGCTTTCATCTCACAGAAAGAGGGTGGTATCCCACTATGCTCTCCCCAGAGCCTGTACAAGAAAACAAGCAACTCTTTTAGCAATAAAACATCCTGATTTTGGCCACAGTAATGTGCAGGTTTTACATCAAATAGGCAAACAATTGAAAAGATACCGTTTCTTTAAAGCAGGGAAAACCTACATACAAGAATATGGGAAAGATTGAGGAAATTCTTTCAGATGTTGCAAAATCCCAAATTAAAGGAAAAGGAAGAGTCTCTAACTGCACTTGAAGGACAGGCGTTTCCTCAAAATTCCCATTTGACCATGTCCAGTGTGACCACTAGTGATGCAAACTAATATTCCTACAAGACCAACTCTGCTGCTTTGTGAACAGCCCAGCTTCTTTGGGCACTGCAATACAAGGAAGATATTGAGCCATTGGAGAGTGTCCAAAGGAGGGACACGGAGATGGGGAAGGGCCTGGATTTGAAGGCGTGTGAGGACAC
>JAWMRA010000020.1:1070940-1083542 GCA_035584735.1 Pseudotriccus pelzelni
GCCCAGAGAAGCTGTGGCTGCCCCATCCCTGGAAGTGTCCAAGGCCAGGTTGGACAAGGCTTGGAGCAACCTGGGCTGGTGGAAGGTGTCCCTGCCCGTGGTGACTGGATGGGCTTTAAGCACTCACTAAGCCCCTCTCTGAGAATTCCAGTGGATTCCAGAGGAGTCCCCACATGCAGCTGCTTTAGGCACAACTGAAGGTTGGCATCCCCAGACACCCCTTGTCTAGTTTTCCCACCACACAATATTGCACTGGCTACCCAGAGTGAAGACTCCACAGTAACACAACACACTGATCCTCAGGGGTTACACAAACCTGGCTGTGTAAAAGCAAGTGACAGCCTGCTTTCCACCCCCTCCCAGTACTGCTAACCTTTTTTTTAACAAAATAACAATATAATAACAAAATAAACACCAGAAAAAGTACCCATTTCTGCTATAATTCTTCTCAGTTTGACATGTCCTTCTCTCCAAGAAAAAGCCTTGCATTTGGAGGCTTGAAGGATTAAATGATTTAATAGGTTTTCACATCTCTATCTTCCATGACTTCCATTTGATAGCTTTGGTTCAGCCTCAACACTCACTGAGCCATTTCTGCAGATGGTTACCTCTCTGAATACATTTTCCATTGTTTGATTGCACTTAATAGAGCAATACTGTAGTACAAGACTAAACCCAAATTAATTTTATATAGATAAACTTTTATGGTTGCATTTAAAAAAATATAAACAAAAAGTCAATTCGCTTTCCATGTGAACAACTTGGATGTTTTTCCAAGAGATGAACAAACTGCAGACATTTCATAATCCCCAAAGCAGTGACCACAGCAGCTCACCAATGATAGAGTTGTCATTTGTTCCAGAGCACACACAAGCAAGTTACAGACTTCCCTAATATTTACTGTAGAGATTACACTTACTTTTCCCAAGTTGTCCTGCCCTGTGGTTGAAAGGACTGTCATGGTACAGCTGCCCTGTAGAATACTACAGTTGCTCCAGTGGTTTGTCAGCATCAGAGCAGAGCAGATGCTCTCAGAGCAGTTATGTACAGTCCCTCCCAACAGGGATGTAGCTCATGAATAACTTCCCAAAATCGCCCAAAAATATTAGCATTCTGTGATTCCAGTTGTTACTACTTAGACACAGTTAGGCATTGGACTGCACTGTTACACTGCACCTGAAACACTGAGTGTCCCGCAGCAAAGGTCTTGGCAGTGCCTACATCACTGCCTTCTCTAGGGTGGCAGTGGGAGCAGGTGAGTGTGTCCGAAGAGAAAGGTCATCTGGAAATCACAGCAGTGCTTTCCCCTAAAGAGGATCATCCCTGGCTCTCACTGCCTGCAGCCCTGGAAGCTGCAAGAGTGAATCTTCCATCTTCTCCAAAGAGCCAGTGGCTCCAGTTCTCAGTTTTGTGCCTGCCTTCCTTCCCTCCAGCACCAGGGTGGAAAAGCTGCTCCAAGAGACCTAAACCCTGAGCCGAGGAGGAGAAGCTGTGCGGTGCCAGGGCATGGCCAGCAGCCAGTCAACGCTGCAGCCTCACCTTCTTCAGCCCCACCAGGGCCAGACAGGAGACCTGTTAGGGCTCCAAAACCTGAGGTACCTGTGGTTTGAGTATGCAGTTTCCAGTTTGGGATTTATATTTAATGGAAAAACACGTGTCATTCCAGCAGTACACTCACCCTTCCAGAATACAGCCCCTACAGTGCAGGCAAACTAATTACACTGCTGGACATCCTTCCAATATCCCAGTTTGCTGTGCAAGTCCTCTCTGATCTAACAGACCCAACTGCACTGCCACACATATGCCTCTCATAAAAACCCCTAAAAGGTGAAAGAAATCAGAGAATCCCAAAAAGTAAAATATCCTTTTTCTGGGATGTTAAGATGCCTCTTGTGGGAGGAAAATTGGGTATCTGGCAATTTTAGAATGATTTAGGAAGCTGGGATTGTATTTATTTCCCATCTACGTGAGGGTGGGAAAAGCGCTCTTCAAAAAATAGTTTGCAGCTCAATATGGTTTTTTGCCGGACTTTAACTTCCTTTGTTATTCATTGAAATTTATAAGTGAAAGCTGAGAGTCACAAATGGAAAAGAGATTTGACTGGCAGCTACAACTTCAATTTGTATGAGAAATCTCCCTGGGAAACAGCCTGATTTTATCTCAGCCTCATCTCCAGTAACAAAACCACGACAGTTGCACTCTCTGTCCTCTTGTGAATCCATCTCACACTGGAAATTACAACTGAATTACAAAACAGATTGTCCGATACTAGTGAAAATAAAATTTCTGGTCCACTCCAACTAATTAATTTTCTTCCAACTGCATCCCAGAGTGATCAAATGAGACATGAGCTCTTTCAGGAGAAGAAAATCCCACTAGAGTTCCTGAACATCAAATGTAACAAACACCAGCGTTTCAACATTTGCATGCCCATGTTTGAACCCCCATGTTTGCATATGTAAGCATCCATTTGCACAGAAACATTATGTATTATTAATAGTGATTAATATTATTATTCCAAGGTAGCAGTCTGCCCACGCTCTGGGTGAGTTTCCTACAGATGCATGCAGAAGAGGCTTATGAAATGAAACAAAAGCAGATTGCTCATGGTTAAGTTCATTAAGAGAAGAGGATCTATGACCACATTAAAACCAAAGCAAACCTCCACGTTCCACGTCTCAGGGCTCGCGGTTCACAACAGCAGCACCGTGAAGCTTTGCAGCACAGCATTTCTTTTGTCTGCCCAGCCCTGAGAACCCTTCCACACATTTTCATATAGTTCATATTAAATATGGGAACTTTAGCTCCTCTCCTGAGACCCAGCTCCACAGCTATTTTCCCTAAATAATGGCCATCTGTTCTGAATGACCTCCCCAAACAACTCGCTTTGTTAACGGCAACTTTGCTGCAGTTAATTCACCAGTTGGAATTACTCCAGCCAACTTTCCATGGGCCTCTGTTGTTATGAAAACCTATTATCAAGCAATTAAATGACAGCAAGAATGTAATAAAGTACAACAGTTTTACTTGTATCATTATCCTGGGTGCTGATGTTAATGAAAGGCTATTGCACCCATGACTGTCATTCCTGGACCGTGTCATACAGGAGAATAACTCTCAGCAGCAGCTATTTTCAGCCTTGATGGTTTGAGCAATTACAACCCTTACCTGAGCCCTTCCCCAGAATTTCACCCCAAATTAAATTAAGGGCAGCTCTGGGATGATCTCCAAGACCTGCTGCTGAAGGCCGGGTCTAATAGACACAAGGCTCGGCCAGTTTGGGAAGGTGTGTTTGCTTCCTGTTGCACAGCTGAGCCCCATGGAAGTGCATTCCCAATCACTTGTCCTCTGTGCAAATGAAACAACAAACCAGCTCTCTGAATTCTCTAGTCTGTCTCAGTAGAAAATAATGAAGCTGAATTGCCCTTCAATATTCTCCTTTCAGCATCCCTTTGGCAGGTTGAATTCTGGCATGGCACCTTTCCCTTTCTTTTCTCATTGCTAGAACTAAACATAAACTTAAATAAACCTCTTTGAGGAACAAGATGCACATAATTGCCGCAAATACCACAAGGCATCTAGAACATTTCATCTTTCTAAATTGGCCGTGGGTTTGAAATTTATACAATCGGCATTTTGCATTTCAGATATAAAACAGAGCAGTAGGTCTAAAACAAGTTCTTTTTTTGCCCACTGTGAAAGTAATCTAAAAATTTATGTTGACATGAAGCAGTACTTTCCCTATTGCGGAGATGATCCAAGTGCAGGCACACTGCTTGGCATGGATTCAGCTAATATGCATTTACAGTCCTCCTGCCCTGACAGAAGGCAGTATATTTCCCAGCCTGTACGTGCAGTTAGGCTAAAGTGTTGTTTTTCACTGGGACTCATAACTTCCACTCTTTGGAATATTTATTTTCTTCCTAAGGTGCCATAGGTAAACTTTATGCAACTTCCTATATCACTCCTGCATCAATACTACACAGAGTTTCTTCCAGATAACTGCCCAAAACAACTAGATGGGAAAGCTCCCTGGTATAAACCGTTGGGTGAGAGAGAGAATATGGATGAACTCTTTGTTCATAAGCAGTATTAGATTGTTTTATAATGCAGGTGGTCCTGATGCTAATTTTACAAGGCAATCTAATTACAAGGGCATGTAAATACACTGTCCCAGGAAGAGCCCTGCAGAGGGAGACCCTTCCAAACCAAAGGAGAAACACAGGATTCAGCTCTATGACCTCTCAGAGGAGGTTAAATTGTTGCCCTTCTTGGACAAACCACAGCAGGTGCCAAGCAGGACGGACAGATTTGATCCTCCTTCCAAACTCCTTTGCCACCCAAGGACTGCAGCAGAATCTCTTTTCTTCCCTCTGGGTCCATAATCCAAGCCAGAAATAGGAAGAACTAATATGATTCCTTACTCCTCCTCACTACCCTCCACAAAAATTGATCTTAAACTGAAATTATACAGCAGAAACATCAGCTTTAAAAATTGGAATAAAGCACAAGGGAAGCTTATAACAGTGTTCCCTGTATATTTCTGTGCACAAGAAAAAAGAAACAGGAAAATAATATGTTAATATAATAACAGATATAGGATTGTTTCTTGGAAGAAAACTGATGATAAAGCAGCAGAGAAGAGTTTTGTTCTGTGAAATGAGTTGTGCTAGCATGAGGAAAACCTGAACATCACTCATGCTGCTGAGAGAGAAAACCTGTATTTCCCAGCTCCCTTATGAATGTTGATGTCACCTCTCCCAGCCCGCTATTGTCAAGCAAAAGAAATATGGTGCAGACTTGTATAGCAGCCAAACAACGGAGATTTGCTTTTGGTGGCCCCTCCAAAGTCGTGCACCTTCAAAACCAATATTTTTGACTAATATCCTGTCTGTTCCTCATCAGAAGGCTTGGTTGGATCTCTTTTTGAGTCCTGGCTTATTGAAAACATCTTGCTAGAATGATTGTGTCCTTCACACCTCCTGTGTAATATGAAGTGACTCTCCTGTTGACACCAGTGATATTTCCAAACACCCAGGAGAGCAATGGCTGAATATTTCCCTCAAGTTCCCAAGAGAGAAATTTGCCCTTGAGAGTTGTCCCAAAGGCTTTGCCTGAGTGCATGACAAAGGACAAGTCACATGATGCAGGAAAGGATGTTTCTGAAGCTGCACAAAGGGGTTTTTCCCCCTTTGTGTCATGGGCAAGTCAAAGCACGCACAACTTATAGTAGATCTAGATACTGGCGTTTACTTAAAAACCCCAAGGAGATCAAAGCTTTTACCCTCAGTGCTGTCTTTGCTCATCAGATCTCCCCTTCCCTGTCTGGCAGGGAGGTCAGGCAGACATCTGTCTTGCTCCAGCTGTGCAGCTGCACACAGTTATCCCTCAGGTTTTCCTGGCCCAGGTCCCTGAGCATCCCCAGCATTCATCCCCCTACTCATATCCCATATCCAGGTTCTTTCCTCCAGGCAGGTCTATCATTATCCTTTCTTTCTTTTTTCTTTCATTTCCTTTCTCTCTTCTTTCTGAGACCACCTCTTGCTTTGGGAACCCTTCTTTTTCCACCCAAGCTTTCTTTCCAGAGCCCAAGGCAGTGGCTGTGTACCAAAGCCCAGCACTGACTCCTGATCAGTGCTTCTGGTTTGTGTCTCCTTGGTAAGCAGGGGATTTGGGATGTGCCACTTGTTTAATTCAGGCATTATCAGACTTTACAGCCATCCCATTCCAGGCTTCTGCCTGAGTTCAGGAGTTCAGTTTTGGACATTCACTCCGAGTTGCAGGCCACCTGCGAGCATTCACCACCTACAAGACTCTGGTAGGAATTTAATACAATATGATGAATAGTCAGCACAAATTAGACCTGAGTTACAGAATTCCAGACAAAGCACGTGCACAGGTACTGCACTCCTGATTGAACTTGCAGGAGAAACAGCACAGCATGTTGAGGGCTGTCCTCAGCACACGTGTGCTCATGGGGACAGGAGCAAACACACGTGTGTGTGAACACAGAGCCTGACCCAAGCCAGTTGTGTTTTAGGGCACTGCACCCCCTTGATAGGAGCTGCACTAGGAGTGAACTGCAACATCTGGAGTCTATTTCGACACTGACCTTTGACTGGAAAAGACAGCCCCTGCCACGGGGTGACAGGGGAGAGCAGCACGGACAAACACGTGAACTAGATGATTAAAAAGGTGGACATGTATGCTGAGAATATACAAATAAGACAACTAGCTACTGCTTGCACTTGCACCAGCATAAAACCCCAGTGGCCCAAGGGAACTTAGTATAGCTGAACCTACATAATGAGCTGTGAAATCAAGCCTTGAATAGCAAATAATACACTTCATGATAGTGCTCCTTCCGTAACACTGCTGCATTACCTGCCTGCTGCAGCAGCTTGCCTTGCAGTGAGGGGGGAGGTGAGTACATGGCTGATAATCATCTAATCAGTGGTTACATAAAAACAGAATGCATCAAAACTAGGCTCTGACATGAGCAGGGGAAAGCCTGTAAATAAGAAAGAAATAATTTATTTTTTTTTCAGAAAATTTTAATGAACTTTTAAAAAGGCATCTACTCCCTTGCTTCACCTCCAAAGGCAGAGAATAGGCCCAGGTAATTTTCCCTCTCCCCCACTGAGCATTAGTGAGCCGAACTGATTGCCTGCACAGATCATTTGGCATCCTGGAAACACAATGAGTGCTCCACTGGCAGCCAAGGGAGATAGAAACCTTCCCAACATTTGTCACATTCCCTGATTGGTTCTCACTGAGCTGCTTGGCATGGAAATGTGAGGAGGGATGAAACGGAACATGGGGAAAAGCATCTGCGCCAAAGCGTCATCTCTTTAAAGTGACTGTGGAGTGAGGAAACTGAGACCGGGAAATGCATGGCCAGGACACATCTGAGAGTGCCTTTCACACAACTAAGGAGCAGTTAATTATTAAGTCCCAATTAGGAAGTGTTCATTGCTTTGTTAAAATCCATTTATTTCCAAGAACATTTCCAAGCACACACAGCCTCAGAACAGGGGCAGCCTCAGCAGGTACCTCGAGGTCAGCATCAACCAGAGCACTCTGCCAGACAGGGATAAACACAAGGAGCTGCTGGACTTTCAACTTCCAGAAACTGCTTGTCATAAACATGATAAGCACGTAGGCAGGTAGTTTGCTGGCCAAGAATTTTCTATCCAAAAATGATTATGAAACACTTGAAATCTAAAGTAGCAAAGAATTCAAAAGACAAGCAAATTGAATTACCCTCGGAAGCTCAAAAGAAGGCCATGCTTGATTGGACTCAGATTTGATTGAGATTCACCCTCATTCATTAGAGGGTTTGAAAATGTTCAGACACCCAAAGTTAACTCTCCAATTGCAGACCAGGCTCATAGGAGCCATTTCTCACAGGCTGGATTTCCTACACAACTTTTCTCACAAACCTATCAACTGAACTCATATAGTCACACAGACACTTAAAACTCACACATTAGAAAACCATGTTTGTTTTAAAAAATAATGACACCTAGTGATGTCTGCCGCAGCCAGCTTCAGTGTCTCATGTTTCTCCAATTTTGCAGCCACTCATAACACTGACACACATTCAAATAGGTTGAACTAACATACATGCAACTATTTAATTAAATAGATTATCAGTTGGTTAAAATTAGTACCAAACCATGCAGTTTAAGACTGTGTGACTTCAGCAGGGCTGGCATTTGTGTTTAAATTCAGTTCTGCATTTTGTGTCCTATAACTCATGTGAAGTAGACAAAAATTATTATCTCCATGCAGCTCAAAAATGGGGAACTGAGGCAAAAAACAAGTGATGTGTTCAAGGACACCTGCAAGGTTAGAAATGATGCTGTTATGATTGATGAATAGGAGAGTGGCTGAATAGCCCATTATTTAAAGCCTGTAAGTATGTATATTGAAATGGGTTAAAAGTAGGCTCTTTTAAAATGGCTCGTTGGAATTTTTCAGCATTCTCTATTTCTTTTCTACTCCCCTTCACCAGCAGCAAAGTTCACACACATGAAAACAATTTTAACATTAAAACCTTCAGAAGTTATTCTAATGTCAGTGATGTTGAACTAAATTTAGAACAAATTTGAGGAAAAGTTTTATCATGTCACCTCCACATGTCCCCCATACCCTCATGCTCAGGCTCCACCTTTCAGGGAGGTGGCATCTCCACTGTGCACAAAGTCAGCCCTAAAGAACGTCAGCAACCTGCCTATTCCAAGGTAAGTCCTTCCCCCACCATTCCCATCTTTAACACAAGCAAGTCACCAGTGTGAAACTGCCTTTGAAGTTCAAAGGCCTTTGTTTGCACCTGGATGTTTCCTTAGCACATCACTCATGTTTAAAGCACATATCCATGCAAAGCAATGCAGGGCAGATCATTCAAAGCAGTCATATTTGGGCAGGCTCAGGATATAGGACTCTCTGGTATTGAAAAGACCAAATACATATGCAACAGAAAAACTGTAATTAAAATTGAAGGCAAGAAACCTCCAGGCATTTCCTATTGTCCAGTATGCACAAAGGCAGTGACTCAAAGAAGAACTTGCAGCTTCTTTTTGAGCACAAACAAGAGACACTCGTGAAGAGGAGGAAGCAGGGTCACAGGAGCTGCATCGCAGCTATAAATAATTCTGATTTTAAGGCTACAGTTAAATGAAAACAGAAAATACAACTGACAGCACCTATGCTTCTTGTCTTTCTCTATCTTCTCTTACAATTGACCTTGGGAATATTTAATATTAGCCTAAGGGTGGAAAGAAATGTTCTCCTTCACTACAATCATTTAATAATAGCTTGTCCTCTTTCTGCTCAATATGCAAGTAGACACTGCTTTTGTAATACCTTCAGAAGGTGCTTTGTTGATGCTGGGAGCAGTACCTAAAGCCTGCCCGGCTGTGCCCCCGTGCTGGGCAGCAGGGACTCACCCACAGTCAGTGGCAGGATCACAGCGCGGGGTGATCCCACTGAACGATTCATCCATCACTCAACACCACTCTTTAGAGGGCCGCTCCTGGGGTGGGGGCTCCTGCCCCTCCACTGGAGGGGAAAACCAACGAGCCACACTATTAAATCGAACTGCAAAGTGAATTTTGATTCAACAGGCGTTTTGTCAAGAAAAAAACGTCTGCGAGCAGTTTGGAGACGGCGTGGAATCCGATTATTAAACTGTATTTCGTTCCCATTTCTGAAACTCTCCGGTCTGACAGTGTCACGGGCTGGCTGATGAATGCGGGGAAGGAGACACAGGCTGTCTCCCCTCGCCTGGAACCGCAGTGCCCTCTCCCGAGCTCCGGCAGCCAGAGGAAACCTACTTTTCAGGAGCGCATCCCTAAAGCAGCAAAGCACCTCCCAGTGCAGCTCAGGGATGTCAGCTCAGCGCTGCCACTGTGCAGGAATCCCACTCCAGTCCCGCTTCCTACGGCAGAGGAAAGCAGAGGGTGGGATCCTTCCAGAGGGATGGGACATGAGCAGTGATGCTGTCTCAGGTTAACCACTTTTAAATGCTACCAGCACAATTTGAAATGAGCAGTCTGCAGAAAAACCCTCCCTCTCAGGAGCTTTTCCAGCTGCCAGAACAGGGTCTGCAAAGGGAACAGGGAACTCTGCTCTTCTGCACCACACCAAGCAGCACAGGAATTTTCCAACCAAGTCACCACAGGCACAGTTCTGAAGAAACACTTGGGTGGCAATGGAAAGCTGCTTCAGAATTCCAGATGGGGAAACTGCATGTGCATTCCCATCTGTAATCACTGGGACCTCTGGAACAGCCATAATGAGCACACAGCCCAGCTGCCAGGCAGGAGGCCACTTGTGACTGGAACTAATGCAGCCACACACATCATTCCACCAAGCCAACAGCTCCAACAGCAGGAATTGAATATAGTGTACTTCCCTTAAAAGCCATTTCAGCTGTTTAGTAGGCTTAATATAGGCTTAATTTTCAATAAAGACAGTAAAATACTGCTTATCTTCATCTTGCCTATTATAGAATCATTTCTTGAAATAATTTTTTCTTCATTTTCCCCATTCACGTATTTTCCCAGCCCTCCCATTTGAGCTTCTTATTTCAGCTCCAACCCTGCTTTACAGGTTTATTCCCATTGAAATGGTTGCAATTTCTTTCCCATCTTTCTTCCAGGGGTTCATGAGGACACATCTGCACCATGCAGGTTCAGTTTTGGAGGACAGTAAGTTTAAGGGATGTTTAAAAACAGTTTAATTTCCTTCTCTTCATGCATTTTCCCTTTGGTCATACACTGTAATTGAGTGTTACACACTGTAACTTTATTTAGACGGAAATCACAAGTCATGGAGAACAAGATGACAATAAACCAACTTTCGGCACACAAGTCTTTGCTGAGGCTCTAGCAAACAAGAAGATCAAGAGCTTTTGAATCACAGAATCACTTAGGTTGGAAAAGACCTTCAAGATCATCCAATCCAACCTGTGATCTATCCCCACCTTGTCAACCAGACCTGAGCACTGAGTCTGGTCCCTTGAACACTTCCAGGGATGGAGACTCCACCGCATCCCTAGGCAGCTCCTTCCAGTGTAGAATTAAAAGGATTTCTGCACGTTCATGTCTCACGTTAGCAGACCACAACTCCTTGCTTATAGTAATTTAATACTTGCTGCTACCAAAAGAACATCTAAATATTTTAACCTTCATGCCCGCAGTTGCTCCTTTCTTGCAGTCACCCTTAGCTGTGATGTTTTGCTGTGATGTCCATTTATAAACATCAATTCTTTCCTTACCTTTTAAACTGAGCTTAAGTGGGTGCTGCTGTTCAGTTTAGCAACAGCAAGATCTTCAGCCACCAAAGCACCTTTTTGTGCCAAAACATCTGTGTTTGTGCACCAGCAACAATGATTAATGTCAACAGGGCTCTGGGAATTGTGTTTGTTAATTAAGTACTGCTGTAGAGCTCGCAGGCAGAGCACAAAACATGACATTCCTACAGGGTGTACACAAATACTTATTATTTTCCTTATGCAAAAAATCCCAGTGGAAGACTTATTGTTTGGGGTGGTTGCATTTAACAGGTGAAACAGTTACACTTTCTGTTGGGTATTTTGGGGTAAGGTCTCCTTGCCTGAGCTCCACCAGCACGACACTGGAGTGGGGGAACAGAAAAGAAGGCTAGGTTTCTGTATTTCCCAGCCCTCTGAGCTGAGTCACGCCTGGAGGAAGGCAGTGTCTGCTCTAACGTGAAGTGTGAGAAATTTCTGAAGGGGATTAAATGATATGGTTTTCTGTGATAGCAAGAGACTGAACTCAATGACCCAGAAAGCCCTTTCCTGTCCTCTGTTGCTAAAATGCTTCTTCCCAGACACCTGTTATTACAGCTGTAAGACACTAGCTGTAAGAGAACAGTCTGGAGCAACCTGTGTAGCAGGTGATGCTGACAGGAGACAGGCAGCACCCTTTGGGGAACCTCTCAAATCAGCTGCTCCTGACAGAGCTCTGGAGTCCACTGGAACATCAGCTCACGGGAGAGCAGGAGCAGCTCCATGGAACTACAGTCCACAGCCTTAAACCTTCTGGCTGGAGTCTGCACACCAAAGAGACTCAGTGGAATGCTCTCCAGCTGGGAAGTGATCCCTAACAACCACCTCTCCCTGTGCTCGCTGCAGAGCCCTGTTTGCCATCCTGGATCCTGGGATGCTGCTGGAACTGACTCCATCCATTACCTTAAAACGTTTCCAGTTTATCCTGCCTTTATCACATCTAGCCATTGTAAAGATCTCTTCTGTTTTACATTTTCCCAGTTCTTTCAGCAATGCTATTACTCCTATAATAAGCTTAATGAGGACACTGAGTGGAAGAGTCTTCACATAAATTATCACAACTGAATATGCTCCAGAGATGCAAATAGCAATGTCACACTGCCCTCTGTTGAAATCTGAGGCACTAAAGTAATTTTTAAACTTCTTATTTCTGAGGACTAAAGGTTAATTATTTAATATTTTTTAACTGCAACAGCTCTTTCCAGCCACTAGAGAAGGTGATTATTTTTTTTCCCTGGACTGCAACATACATATTAAACTGAGTTTAATTAGCTATCAGAGAGAGAAATCCTTACATCTCTACAGTCGGGGGGAGGGGGACAGGAGGGAGGGGCTGCAAATTCTGAACCTGAATGTTCCTTCCAAACCTGAAGAATTGCCCCAACACTAATCATAACAGACTGAGCCTTCTTAGCAGCTGGGTCATCAAACCTACCCACAAGACAAGCTCTTGGAAACTCCATCCACTGTCACAGCAGCCACAACCTCTGGCAGCCATGGCAAACAACCTCTCCTTTGCAAACATTACCACTTCTTCCTCAGCAATAGGGTGCCTCCTCAGAATGCCACCCTGGGAGGATGTGCTGAGTGGTCTGCAGGTGCCTCTGCTCTGGAAAGGACTCACCTGCTGCACAGATTGTCCTGTCTCTGCAGCATATTGAAAGCATAAAATATAAGTTGTTATTCTTCTGTACTTATCAGATTGTGTCACATATAATGGCCAGTCTTCGCGAACGAAGATCCGGGGAAGGTCTTTACACCTTCCAGCCTGCGCATTGGATTTTTT
>JAWMRA010000020.1:1088008-1108276 GCA_035584735.1 Pseudotriccus pelzelni
TTCCATTGTGTCCCCCCAAACTGCCCCAATGTTGAGGTGAGGCCGCCCCAGGGCAGAGCAGAGTGGGACAATCCCCTTCTTTGACAAGCTGGCAGTGCTGTGCTCAGTGCACAGTTGGCCCTTTTAAAATACATATGTTTTCTTCCACTGAAAATCAGAGAGAACTGAGAAAGGGTTTTTTGTGAAAGTACTTCCTAATAGTCTATTTCCTTGGTCTGTTTATGCTCCTCTGTACTCCTGGGCAGAGAAGGAAAGGACAAGCTGTTTGAGGACCAGTGCTGTCAGCATTTCTTTAGGGTGCAAAGTAAATCCCGGCCCAGTGGAGGAGCAGCCCAGGAGCACAGGACAGCAGCTGGCACAGCCAGTCCCACACTGGGGCAGCACCTCATGAGCCACAGAGACCCTACACGGTCACACTGGGCTTGTCATCTACAGAAATAGCAGCAAAGGGGGGAAATACCAGCTCAGCACTGGGAGGCTCACTAAGCAGGTTCAAAGAAATGGAAGAATGACTATATAAAAACCAGAGAAAAAGAGGCTGTGCCTGCTCGTGTCAAGCAGTGGCAGCACAGAGTGGGTGGGAAAGGGGACGTGTGCTGTTCAAATGGCAGACAGTGCTACTTTTTACCCATACTTATGTGCACACATGCACAAAATAAATGCGTAGGATCGCCTCTAATTTCATGGAAAGATTTGATTCTTGGGTTGCTTTCCAGGATCTTCTTTACAGAAGGCACTCCAGGCCCTGCCAGACAAAGTGTACAGACCTGAGTTTATCACAGAGTAAACCACGAGCACAGCAAGCCACAGTGAATGAGTCTCCCCCTTCAAGAAGGGGCTAATAAACACCTCTAGGGGAAGTGGCTGCTGCCTGCTTTGCTTTTTATCCCACACCTATCCCTCTTGCAGTAAGCCCATGATCAAATCAAGCCAACACTTCAAAGCAGCTGTTAGGCTATTCAGTGAGTAGAGGTAAGTGTTACTAATTCCCTCGTAGCTGGGGCTATAAATCCATCTCTTTGTAAATGCTGGAAGTCAATTGGTCTCATGAAGTTAAAATTCTGTTTGCTATTTTCCAAACAGGCTGCACCCCACAGCCTCAGTGCCTTTGGCCTGCTGCCCATCTCTTTAAAGACAGAGAAAAATATCAGAATACATTACTGCTCTACAGAATACTCCAGTGATTAACAGGGAACTTATGATTAGTTCTTTTAACCACAGTCTAGCTGTCCTAATCAATTTTCTCCATCTTTGGTTACCAAAGCTACTTCAGCTGTGCAGAACAGCAGTCAGGAGTAGCAGCTTTTTAAATACACACACAAGACCTTAAAGTATCACGGCAGAGCATTACACAGAAGAGCATCAAGACCAAGACCACAGCATTAATTGACAGTTGCACATTTAGTTATTTGTGAAATGGAGCTTCCTGTGTTTATTGTGCAATGTTTAAAGGTCTAACAAGCTGTGGATAATTGGGAAGAACTGATATCTCCTAACTTGTACCGAGAGGGGTGTCATGGGGTCTTGTACACACATTGACCAAATTCATGAGTAGGCATATAAATAACCCTTCTGGCATATTTAATGATTAGCATCCCTGTGGTATCTTCCTTTCAGCTAAAAATTGTTATTAATTATGCTTTAGCAATTACATGTTTTCCAAACTGCTGTCACTCAGCTTCAAAGATGTCAGGAGTTCTGCAAGACTTCTCCACTTACCAGTTCGGGAGCTGCTACTCATTCAAGCTGCTAACCAGAAAAGAATCAATAGGAATTGTGTACATTATGTATTGTCATTACATGCTGGCATGAATCCCTTGCAGAACAGATTATGCTACATCTCCAACATGTTGATTTCCTAATAAAGCATATTAATTTGTCTGTGACAGTTATTGCCTTGAACCACCACAAATTAAGGATGAAATAAAGTATTTTATTTTTAATATTTTCATTTATATGCTCATCTGTTGAAGTACAGACATTATTTTCATGCAAGTTATGATTTGCATGAATCAGAGTCACTTGCTTGTAAAGTCTTAGTAGCTTGTAATTAAATAGCTTATTTTATATGCAATGCAGGGCACAGATTTACTGTCTGTGCACTGTCCTGGCACATGTGCAACTTCCCTTGCAGACCTGCACAGCATAGGCACTACAAACTCTATTTTTATACTTGATTTTCCAAGTCGTGCCTGGTTAGCATTACCCTACAGAAGGAGAATAGACACAAACTCAGGAGATGACTGACCTGGGTCTGCTGAGGCCATCAGTTCTGAGCACCCCTAACTCACATATGCACTCAAGGAGGCCAGATTGCTGGGTTTGGGTCCTGGTTAACTCCCAGCTGCTCCCAGGGGCTATGTGTGCCAAAGGCACCAGGAACCACACAGGGTGTCAGCACAGGGCAGTCACTGGCTGAGTGGTGACACCACAATAAAATGGGCACAATAAAACACTTCTCATGGCCTTAAACTGCAAACTTCCCACAGGGCAGGAAGGCAGAGCAGAGCCCCCCAGTTACAGCAGCCAGAATTTTCATCAGCTTTAACATGGGGTTTTTTTCCCACAGAGCAGGTCTCCCCTCAGAGATGGGGACACATCCTCCAAGCTGAATCCTGGGCACAGCTCCTGCTCGCAGGAATTCCATGTCAGAGCATGGCTCCTCACTGTCATATTCCCATCTCATTTGTGTCACAGGCCCAGCTGGAGCAGGGGCACTATTGCAGCAGGTAGTGGAGGGTGGTCACAGATGCACCCTGCCAGCTACAGCACTCACTCCAGGGGAAAACCAGCCACGCAGCAACAGCTGGGCACCACAGCCCCCTTTCCACAGGGGACACTGGGGTCTGGCTGGAAACAATGGATGGGTGACTTCATGCAGGTAAGCGCTATGTAGTCAGGATACAGTTAAAATAAAATAAAGTTCTGTGGCACTTAAAGCAAAATAGCACAGACAGCTGGAGCCAAAGTCATGGAGCATCATTTGGGAAGTTACTCAAGTATTCTGAAGAAAGGTCATTCCTGTCTAAATCATGCTAAGCAGGAATGTCTGTAGCCCTCTAAAGGCACAAAAGCCAGTAGATCACAGACCTTTCCTTCCCAGGTCCAGACCCCTGTGAGGTCCCAGGGAAAGCTCCAACTTTCTCACAGAACCACCTCTTCTTCTCCAAAGAAATCCCACACTGGGTGAGCCTTTCTCTCCTTTGCCAGTAAAGCAGGTACACTATGACCCTGTGGTCAATCTATGGCCCCTGCCTTCCTTCTAGTCCCTTCAGCTGATCTCAGAGCAGCCAACATTGATATTTCCACTCTGACATGAAACACAGCAGAAATTACACTATTAATAATCTCTTGCACTTGTCACCCTCTGAAGTGTCAACCTTTTGACAGTTGAATTGTTGAGGTTGTGTTAATAAGTGATGTTAATAAGTTTTTCCATAATACTTAGTGCATCTGGTTGCTAGGCAAGCTTTTTATTTTAGAACTATATTAGATGAAGAGGTGCAAAAAGACCCATTAAAGAATGGCAAAGCAGTTTAACAAAAAGCCATTTACAAAATCAAGATGAAAAAGTGTAGAAATTACCAAGGAATTTGATGAGGGGGAAATGTGTTGGATTATGCGTCTTCTGGCTGAGTTTTACACAGGAAAATATTTATCAGAAACTTTGAAACAGTAGCTTCTTACTGAAAATTCAACAAAACAAAACATGGATATCTGCCAGTTTCCATGCAAATTCTTCCAAATCAGTGAGTATCAGCACAGCTGCATTAACACCAGAGGGAATACTTGGGAAGTAAGGCACTACTGACGGGAGCCTAACCCGTGGTTCCAACTAATGTTTACTCTGGGAGAGGTACTTACTTTACAAACAATTCACTTGCAGTAATGCCTTCGTTTTCTGCATAGACCTAAACTCACCTGAGTAGTTGCACCACCACGTGAACGGTGCATTTGTCCCAGAATTCCCATTTTTACAGGATGCGTGTGTAGCTACAGCTTTATGCCCTTATCAAGGCTCTGTCAAGCAGCAGAATATAAAATAGAGACCTGTAATTAGACCTCGCTCACCTCAGCCACCCTCTGCTGCAGCAGCCCCAGAGAACAGCCCTGTTTTGCCTGGCTTTAAGGCAGACCCAGAGCCTGCCCCAATCTCCCCCTTGTCCCTGCAGCACCTCAGAGCTGCTGATAACCCCTCTCAGACACAGCAGAAGAAATTTATCTCCTTTTTGTTGAAAAGGAGATTAAAGGATCAAAAAACCTCTTACCACCTCTCGCTAGGAGGTCTGGCTAACACCCTGAAATATTCGTTTTCTTCCAAGTGTATGAAGATTATTAATCCTTTCCCATTAAGCTTGTGCCACCCAGGAGCTTCCACAGCCTCATCCCCAGGCATTGCACAACCAGCCCCGCTGCACAGAATTGTCTGCTCTCTGCTGTGAAAAGCGCCTGCTCTTCACTTCCAACCTGCCTAAAATATTTAATGAATACTTGAAACTGGCACCAATGTTTAGTTTGCCTCCTGAAAAACAAGGGAGAAAACATATGGGTAATATGCAGCCTGTTTTGCAAAACAATAATGGAGCATCTGGTAACTTCTCCAGGAAAAGAAATGGAAGCTGAGGGGATATTTTACAGGACTTGGAAGCGTACATGGGATGGTGTGCTGTTACCCAGCATGTGTCTGAACACAGTCTCCTAGCACAGCTTGAGGAGAGATATTTGGTGTATTCCTTGTAAATCTCTGGCAAGCACAGCATACGGCCACTCTGCTCCCTCCAGCAGGCACAGGAGCCAATCCTGATCCTCCCAGCCAGCCCAGGCAGGAATGTGCCCAAAAATGCAGAGAGAAAAGCTTGTGACAGAGCCACGGGCAGGCTCACACCTTCACTGTGCCATCAGCCAGCAGAGCCAGCCCCTCAAGTGCCAATGCATCATTTCCTGCTGGGGAAATACACCCATTCTAAAATTCAGGGTTCCCCTGCATTTAAAGTTTATTCTCAACTCTAATTCTATCCCCTGCTAGAACAAATAAGCAAAGTCCGTTTGTATGATTGAAATCTGAGGCATTAAAAATATGCCTTCCAGATATCACTTTTATTGTCTTGCTGTAGTACCTATAACCACACACAGAATGCCAAATTCAATGAGCAGTGCCTGTTATCCACTCCATAATGCTCATAGACATGTATCAAGTAGCGTATGTGGAGCCACACTATCAGCTGGTGTAACAGAGCCGGGGTTTGCCTTAGCAGCATAAGAAAAGAATACTAATTAGAGAGCTGTAAGAGAATTTAGACCCAAGTTGTTATAAAATACTATGAAAAGGATCAATGCTGAGAGAGGGGAAGGGCATACAAGTAGAATGCACTCAGCAAGGTCACGATCAAAGGTAGGACAAATAGACTGCAAATGCTGTGTAATGAGCATCCTCCTTCCCACAGCAGGAGGCTGCAGGCACCTTCATGTGGCCTAATTCACCAACACATCACAGACAACTAACAAAAGCATTTCTCAAAGACAGGCAAGTTCTGCTGGGCTGGCCCAGTGCCACACAGTCAAATGGAAAGCTGTTCTCCAGCCCTGCCTCTGCTCCCCTTCCAGCAGTGCAGGTAACACAGAGGTGATGTTGGCTGAGCACTGAGCACCAGGCAGGCCCTGCTCACCAGGATGGTCCAGCAGCAGGTTCTGGTTTGGGTCCCTGCTGGCACCAGTCACAGGGCTCACTGCACTCACGTCTATCTCCCAGCGTGGAGCACACAGACTGGCAGGCCAGGACATTGAGTTCCCACATCCCATGGATCCCAGCAACCATCTCTGATACAGGAGTCAGCCTCCATCTGAGCTGAGGAAGTATTTTGCTTTGAGGTGCAGCTTGTTTCCCAGAGCAATCCTCAGAAACGCAGTGCCTTGGATGTTCCTCTTCAAAGCAACAACCTAGGCCCAGTTTCCCTTTGTTCAGGAAATTCCACGGGGGAATGGCACAAGAGAACAGCCTTGGAGGCAGGATAACCTCCAGCCACATGGTGTCAGCCCCATTGCCAGGCAGGAACTGCTGCCACCTCAGTCGCTTTACCTGTCCCCTGCACGTCCCCATGTAAGAGCAAAACAGCCCCCCTGGCTGAGGAGGGTCCACACCTATTCCCCAGCTGTACCTCACCCCACACGCTATCCCTGAGCTTGTTTGAGCTCTGTGCACCCATTGCTGTACACAGAACCCTGGGCTCCTGAATACCTGTGTCCTTTGAAAGTTAGAAGGGGGACGGTGGCAGTTTGGAAAATTCCAGCTTTAATCCAAACCACTCCACTACCACTATGTGCAGTGCCTAAGTGTGCAGACTCCCAAGGAAGAATTAATTATTAATAACTTAATGCAGTGAGAGCTGCTGTTTTCATTCTCCTCGCAGCTGTCAGGGAGGCACAGATGCAGCACCGCCTTCTGTAATTGGAATCTTTATTTTACAAACAGTGCAATAGACTGTATTTTATCTTCTTTGATCCCTGTGTAATACAATCAAGGCTCACCAATCAAGGCTCCTTCCCCTTTGTTTGCCCTTCAGATGCTGCAGAGAGCCTCTTCCTGCAGGATATTGTTGCTCTGTGCACTGCACTGTGAGAGTGGTGTGATACAGCAGCATTTCAGACAGCTTTTGTCCTGACTTTAAGGTATCCCTGTAGTGCCAACTGGCAGAACATTCCAGCCTGGCCAGGTGTTGTTCTTCAGAAGACCCCATTATGTACCAACAATTAACAAATTTATCAACACATTTCCTCTATGATTCTCAGTGCTACAGAATTTAAATACCTGCAGAAGAATAAGAGTGCCTGGGTGGGATACAAAGACATGTCTGGCTGGCAGACCTGAAGGATGAACAGAGCCAAAGCAGCTCTGCTAAACCAGAGAAGGATGGAAGCACGAAGAAATCATAACCCTGTGAAAAGCCTTCAGCCACAGGCAGAGCAGGGGCTGTAATGGGGCTGCCTGACACTTGGAGCTGCAGAACAGCAGCTGCAGCTGCAAACTTTGTCAAATCTTTAACAGTTTGGGCATTTCAAAGGGAGACATTTTGTGTGAGCATTTCAACCACAACACTTCTGCCACTTTCCGAGAATGCCCCTGAAGGAAGGACAAGCTTGTTTTGCCCAGCTTAACTACAAACTTTTCTACTTTAAAATCGTGAGTGTGCCAGTGCTTGGAGCAAGGAGACAAAATACAAACAGTTTTAGTTTTCATGATAACCTGCCTGACTTTGAGATGACTTCACAAGTAAAGTTCATGTCCACTGAGTGTATTTCCTTACACAAATTTCCTTGGCAAATTTCCTTGGTAGAACCAAGAAGTTTTGGCTACAAGCAGTACAAAAATAAACACACAAGACGAATTGATGGGAAGCAATATACTGGGGGAACAAGCACTCACTTGACAAAGAGCAGAGTCATTGGAAAGCCACAAAGACAGTAAAATACAGACAGATTGGATGGAGAGCCAGGAAAATAGTGCAGATGATGAGAGGAGTGTAGACTGCTAGTGATCAGAGCTGGGGACTGTATCAGGCTTTGCAGATGAGTAACTGCACCAGGAAAATCAGGACTAGCTGAGCAGTGCTTTGACTTCAGGTAGGTGAGGAGCAAAGGTCACGTATGTCCAAAGGGCACATCCTCTCCCTGGCCCCACAGTCACATCCTGGGCAAAGAAACGTCTTCTTTACTTTAGGAATGGTGGGGGGGAAAGCACAATAAGCACAATTAAAAAGCTAATTAAAACAGTTGTCAAATGATAAGGTTAATTTAGCTTGAGCAACTCCCCCGGTAACCCTGCAATCCAAGATCAGGGCAGCTTTTGGTCTCTTTTTCCTGGGGCTGTCTGCTGGGTCTCAACAGCTGGGGCCCAAATGGACATCTCTACTGCCATGAGCTGTGGTCACTTCAGAACAAGCAGGATTTCTGTTTCCTTATGCCAGGAATCTGTAAAGGTGGGTGAAGCTTTCCTGCCTCCCAGCCCTGCTGTCCTGGGCTGACTGCTCTTCTCTGGAGCACACGGGGAAGGGTGAGACCCTCTCTCCAGTGAGGGCAGTCAGGCTCCTCAGCTGCCCAGTCCTGGTTCTGTGCCCTGGAGTCACCTTCCTGACCATCTTTCCTCTCTCCTCTCCAAAAGAAATCCAGCAGCAAGGAGATGAGGAGGCTTTGGATCAGTCTAAATTCCCTACCTAAATCCCAAGAGCTCAAAAGCTTTCAGCTGTATCCTATTCACATCTTTTCCTTGTCAGATATCCCTTGATGTGAACAAGGTCTGACAGGAGGGAAGGAAGAAGGAAATTACATAAGCAAAATAAAAGTGTAATTAGATTCCCTCTGCAGATGAGCAGATCAGGTCTCTGCTGCTACTTTTCTTCTTTCTGGCACATTCTGGACTGTTCTTTAAGGAATTCTCTGCTAACTGGAACTCAGAGGGCAGCTAAAGTTTTCCTTTTTCCAAGGAGTGCCATATGTTTGGTTTCTTTTTCACTCCTGCTGTCTTATGCCATTTATACCAACCTGAGCATTGACTGGGTGAAGCTCACTGTGTATTTTCAAGGTTCTAAAATGAAAGCACCAAGGCCGTGGTTGAATTATGCAGGAATAAAGCTTCCACCAAGTGTCAGCCTCCCTGGGGTACAGTCCTGAGCTGACTGACTGCTCACAGCAGCGACAAAATACCAGCAGACTGATACTCCTAGTGTTCCTAAGGCACCTCATCAATCACAGCCTAAGCCTTTCCCGGTGACTAACTTAGGAAAACAAGGAAAACATTCCTCCTGCTCATCCTGCTCTAAAGATTTTCAGAGGTTCCATTACTCTGAGTTACTGACAGATGCTTTGTTTCACCAGCTGAACAACCTCTGGGTACAAACTCCTTTTGATTGAGTACACAGATTAAGTCCTTACCCTGTCAGACTTCTCTAATTGGAAAAAGGCCTGAGGCAAATTCAAGGAAAAATGTCCACAGTTCCTTCTTTCAAAATAAAGTTGTGACATCTTTAAAAAGCACACAAAGGATGTTGGGGGTCAGATGTCTGAAGAAGACACTGCCTGAAGAAGAAAGAACACGAGGTCGGTCCTGTTGAGAACACCAAGTTGTGCCTCACTGAACTGCTCTGCTCCTGCTCAAGGTTATTGTGCAGAACAATCTGAAGATATTCCTTAGAGTAGGGGAAGTAGATCAATTCCAGATATTTTACCTGCAGGCAGAAGATCATCCTGACATTCTTGGACTGCTTAAAGAGATTAGACAAACTCAAGAGAATAAATTCAGCTAAACCAGATTAGATCTTTTAACTAATAAAATGCAAACTACTCAACCACAACAGGCCTCCACATCCCAAGTCCAATAAGAACATTTTTGCTCACTTTCTGACAACTCATTTGCAATACATGCAACTTGAGGCTACTTGGAAAGGTGCTGGAATATTTTGTTCAAATTTATAATCTGATCATTCACATGGAAATGTTACCTTCCCTTTCAGATAATTCTAGCAGCTGGCTATGAAATCCTGGCAATTTATCCAAAGACTCTTCAAGACTCAATAAGCACGAGTTCAATTTCTTATAAAAGATTATGTCTCATTTTCTCTCACTCTTCCCTTACCAGCTGAAAACTATGCCTCTTCATTTTTTTGGAGGGGGGGGGTTACGAAAAAAGGAACAGCAAATTTTTTAAGTGGGGAATAGAAATTGTGAACTTTCTAGAAAGTTGGAGAGAAAAGGAAGGAAGTGAATCTTTCAACTCAAAAGTGCAAAGTAGACAGCAAATTCTCAGCATTTAAATCAGCAAAAGCTACATAATGGTGCAATCAAGTATACTGCATTCACAGCTTTATTTCTCCACTTTTAACTTGATAACATTTAGCAGGGGATTCAGAAAGTAATTATTTACATGGAGGTTTCACTCACTTTTAGGTACTTTATTTTGCTTGGTTTGGGGTTGGTTTTTTTTAGCTAATAGAGAATGGCAGTGATGGATAAAAAGAATAACTCTTTAGTTATAGGTACAGTAGAGGAAAACTGTCTCTCAATACCATTTCACTTCAATGACAGAACTATTTCTGAAATCAGGACTCCAAAAACAATCCATTTAATGCATTAGATGGATTTGCATGCATTTAAATTCATGATTTAAAACACTATCAACGTAAAATTAACACACACACACACACACACACACACACACACACACACTTACCTCCATTCACTCATTACAATTTAACTGACCCTTAGTAAGGGCTACCAGTGTTTTCCCAGGCAGAGAAGTGACTTAAGAGATCCCTAAGAGGGGGAACTGGGGCTCCAAGTTCTGCCTTCCTTGACCTGCTTTAACATCTCACCCAACCCTGTGGAGGGAGCAGTTCCTCCTCCCTGGCAGCTGCGAGGAGCTGGAGCAGCCCCAGGGCCGGTGGGGAACACGGCCCTGCTCATCCCAGGAACAGCATGTTTGGCTCAGTTTGACCATCACACAGCAATTCTTCAGAGGTCTTCTTTAGGAAGACACCGGGGATGAGATGGGATGGCTCTGCAAATACTGCAACCCTTAACTCAGGTTTTGGGAGCTTTGTACCCTACCCTTTGGGGAGGTCCCTGTCCGTGCAATCAGACAGATGGATGGCTGCAGATCTAAAGAGTTTATTAACTGGGGGTTACTAATGATCATATTTCCAGCAACTTTTACCCTCAGCTTCTCACTTTTGTGCTGAAAACTACACATGCAATTGCTTAACCCCTGCACTCAAAGGCTCAGCCCTGACCCTGGCACAGCCCAGATCCCTGCGTTCCAGCAGCATGGAGAAGCTGTTGGGATGGAGTTGGTTCTGGAGAAAACAGCTAAAAACCCCCATTTCTATCTTTCTCTAAAATCAGGATTATACTTGCTCTTTTATGCAAAAAATCATATTTTGCCTGAGAGTTAAACTAAAAGCAGCATATTTCTTTAAAAAAAAATAAAAAATCAGAGTGACAAGCAAACCGTGGTACTTTATCCCTCCCATGAAATCCTGACAACATTTTCACTGTAAGTAGGGGCAGTAAATGATTGCCCATCTCAGCTGCAGAGGACACACAGCTTATGTGATCCAAACAATTGATGGTAACATGCACAAAAGCAAGGAAAATACATTATCCAGGTTACTAAAGCAGCAATCTGATGTAATAGATTTATATACTATAACTTGCAGAAATATTAATTTATCTCTTTGCTTCATGCAATGTCTACTACATGACAATCACACTTTGCACCATCTTATTTACCACAGGGAAGAAGGTCAATGTAGGAGAACATATTAAAGGCCACTTTCATTCTTTGAAATAACTAAGTGTAGCACTTGCAGAATCCTTTTGAGGAGACTTGCAGCAGAAACTGCTTTTAAACAGCTCCACAGGTAACTGCATTAAAAAACCCTTCAGACAGTGGACACTGGACAGAGAACTTGGAATAAAACTGCTTGAGAGCCCCTGTTTGAGAGAGTCCCAAGGTTTTTTCAGTTTCCAAACCAGCAGTGCTCACAGAACATTGTTTTGTCCTATGGTTCTTGTAGGTCCAACATCCTATGGTTCTTCTAGGTCTAACAGGAAAATTATCATGTACTCATAAATAGATTAACTCAAGACTTTCATATTGGAACAAACCTTTAATGGACGGAAAATATGATAGTCTGCACTGTCATGTAACCAGACCTCTCAATGTTACCAAAAACACTGAGGCCATCACAAATCCATAAAGGGAAGCTCATCAAACAAGAGCAGAAATAAGCTGAAAACACCATGTTCTTGTGGTGTTGGACCCAGAAACTCCTCTTGCCAGCTCATAGAAAATGTTTCACTCATTTGGGGCACAAAGAACTGTCAGAACTCCTAAGCCAGCAGGGGGGAATCTGGATCTGCCATCAGAGTGAGGAGACAATCCCAGCACCGCTGGCATGGATGGAAGAACAGCATTCCCTGCCTCCCCTTGGGGAAGTGAGATTTTTGTTAGATGGGGCACAAATTGGTTTTAGCACTGTTACTTCAGCGTTGTCTTCTCTTGAGGTAAAATAGCTCAAATATCCAACTCTGATGATAATGACACATATCCACAAAAAAGGGGGAAGGAAAGAGAAGCATCCTGTATTTTAAGCAGCAGTTGTAACACACATGGCAGGAATCATTGAGGCCACACCACATGCAGGAAGCACAGGAGTGGCAAGCATATTTCCCCTAAATTAGGTCATAAGAGAAGCAGTGGGATGTGTCAAAATCATCAGATAGAGAAACCCCAGCTCCATAAGGTTTTGGGTGGTCTTTTACAGGCTGACAGCTACAGGGACACTGCTGTGCTTGAGTTACACCAGGTGACAGAGAATTACACCAGGTGACAGTGAATTACGCCAGGTGACAGTGGCAAACTTATAAACACCACAGATCTGGTGCCCAGCTTCAGCACTGGAACACTGGAACTTCAGTGCTAGAACACTTCAGCAGCCTCGAGCTGCCCACCAGGACCGAGTGAGCCCCAACCCCTGGGTAGTGCTTACTGGACACCAGCAAAGACATGAACTGCAAACCAGCCTATCAAGAGCTTCAACTTGGTAGATATCGTCATTTTGATAATTTATTGTTCAGACTGAACAATAACCACTTTTTGCTACAATAAAAGTCATGAAACCCTGAATAGAAAAGCCAAAGTGATGGGAGTTTCACTTTGTCCTTTAAACTCCCTTAGGCAGTGGCAGCTCCATGACTGCTGCTCACTCATTAACCTTCACACCTACATTCCTCCCTAGGAGGAGCAGGCAGTGCCTCTCCCAGTGCCCACAGGCCCTCTGAGGTCAGGGAACCCTCCAGGGAGGGTGGCAAGATGCAACTGAAAGGCTTCTCCTTGCAGCACAAATCACCATGGCACAACCGTCAGAACCATTTTCCTGCTGAACTCTGCTGTCAGCTACAGGCCATAATTTGTACCCTTGGACACCTTACAAGCATAATGGAGAATATATAAATGAATGCACAATGATTATAGATATTTATATGCATCCTGCTGCTGAGAGATCATGCCTATAATTCATATGTGGTAAAGCCACAAAATTATGAAGGTCTTCCTAGCACAGCCATTTATAATCCAATGGGAATCCATTACATTTTTATTTCTCATGTTACAAGAGGCAATTTATGACTGTCTGTATATCGCATTATGTTTTAGAGGTGATGATAATGTAAAAGCAGCCTGACCTCAAAATGGAATAACTGATTCAAGCCAAAAGCAATTGCACAAAATGTTTACTTGGTTTCTTAGACAAATAAGCAACCACAGCTTTTTAAATTTTTGTTATTCCATTCATTTTAGAAAACTATTTTTGTCAGAATAATCTCTTTCTGGGGGCATTTAATTTAATTTTCCTTTTAGGAGCAGAGGTGTGGTTTTATTTGATTCTCTAATCACAGCCAAAGGTACAAATGCAGCCTGTGTCAGAAACCTTAAAAGAGCCCATTCTCTAGTCTTTCAGTCTGGTCATTCCCAAGCCATTTTGTGATCAGTACTTAGCTGTTCTCAGCCCAAATGGAAATTTCAAGACTGCTACTATTTATCTGCCTCCTAATTGAGTTTTAACAGGCAAGCTCTTGGTGCACTTACACACATTTAGGAGTTATTGTGGTGGCATCACTACCAGAGGCCAGAATTAGTATTCGCTGGTTGCCACACCTAAGACACACGATTTCATGGATTTGACTTGTACCTATTGCTACTTAAAAATTAAATTACGTTTGTGACACAACTATCCTGTGTCCTTTGCAAAAAACTCCCGCTCCTGAAGGTGAGACATGACCTGAACAGTCCTTTATCACTGCTGTGAAAAAGCCAACTTATTTTTGGCTTTGTTATAATTTCTAAGGATAAGTGTTCTATTATATTCATTTGGTTTCTTAACAGTTTCCAATATTAAGGAGAACATTGTCATATTCTGGTCATGGTTTTTTTAAAAGCTGTAAATTCTGCTCCACGTTGAAATACTTATGCCCCCTCTTTCTGGGGGCATAAGTATTTCAGAACAGATACATAAAAATTGACAGCTAGCTAAACTTTATACATCCTGACCTCACTCAGAGTTCTGTTTCACCTGCAGTAGAGCCATGTATATTGGCATAATATGTTACACAAGTCTAGCTGAAATAAAATTACACTTAATAAGACAGACTATATTTTAAAAGAAGATGAAATAATGGCTATAATATTTAATGTGTCACTTAGCTCTCACATTAATAGTAAATCTATTAGTAAAGATGACAGAGCTACAGTGATTTAGCAGTTACCAATCCAGACCATTAGAGCTTTATGAGTAACACCAGCAAACAGCATTGTGGGACCAATTCATATAATTTCTCACATGGAAAATAACTTCTTTGAAATTCCTGAACAGCCGTAACTGGATGGGACTATTATGAGGCTGCTCAGAGTCAGTCAAGGTACCAGACTATGGCTCCAGTAAGTGTAAAACATGACACCATTTTCCATGTTTTACTGGAACACCTTCTGATGTGAATTCTATGACATATCTGAACAACCTGCTGGCTGTGTCACCCTTAGAGGGCCTAAAGACAGACAACTCTTTCAGCATCAGACACAAATTCCTTCTCAGATTCACCCGCAGAGGTGAACTGTCCTCAGTCAGAACCAACTCAGATCCCATGGAGGGATCAGAAATCAGGGAGGGGAAGTGGGAGCAGAGTAGCCCAGGCATATACCGAGTTGAGCTGGCTGAGGCTGAATACCCAGCATGGACACAGCTGAGTTGTGATTGCAGTCTCCACACAAGCCCCGGCAGCTGCAAGTACATCTCTGTAGAAGGAGAGAGAAAGTTGCCTTTGTTGGATCATCAGTGATGCATCTCAGGCCTTCTCCACCTATCTGGAGACTATCTGAATTTTCTTTTAAATATCACTCTGACTACACTTAGTGAAACAGTGCTTTCTTCTTTTCATATTAAGTGAGCCTAATGTTGGACCAAGATGCAACTTTTTTTCCCACAGTCTAATGCTGAAACTGCAACTTAGCTTCTGAATATTTCAGCAACGTCAGCTCCGAGTTCTCTGCTCACCAAGGAAAACTGCAACTGCCCAAGTAGCCTTCATTTTGTAGAAAGGCAACAGCTTGAGTTCCACCACACCCTGTTGTCCCTTAATTCATTGAAAAGGCCACTAATCCAGGTTTAGCAGATGCTACGTGGCCCGTGTACTTAAAAAAACCTTTTTCTTAGGCACTGAACATTGTTCTCCAGCCACTTGAGGGAAAAAGTTAAAAGCTGCATGTCCCTTACAAGCATCACAGGCTATTTGATCATCCAAATTAGAAAGGCTCTAAAGGTTATACAGAAAACACACAGGTTTACAATTAGCTGCCCTGGGCTGTGTGCTTGGTGTGCTCTGTGAAAAGCTTTCTCAGCTGAAGCTGAAGCCCTTGTTTCTGTCTTTAGTACCCACCTCCCCCAGTAATAACTTGAACTGCCACTGTGGTCTGCTCCCAAATTCAGTAGCCTCTGGCCACAGATAACCATCCACTAAGTAACCTTAAATGTTATCCTATCAAGGTTAAAAAAGTGTGTTTAAGATTGCTTTGGCTTTCAGGTCACATTCTTGCATTCTTCCTGAACTCCTTCTTCCCAGGAGATTTTGCCCGGTGATGGATTCAATGTGTTTTTCCTCTTGTTCTTTAAAGCCAATTCATTCATCACACTAGGTGGGGTACATTTCTTAAGCACTAGAATGAGAGCTGGTCAGCACAAAACAGCATGCAGGAAAGATAAAACTGTGGTGAAAACAGACCTGGGATAGTACTGAGGAAGAGTCCAGAAAAGTGCACAAAAACATCTCCTACCGAAACCTTGTGCCAAGCAGGTCACTGCATCTCCCTCTCAAAAACTCTGTAACCTAAAGAGATATTCCAGGTATTATGCTGCATTAAGGTTTATTGATATTAACCTGGAATATAACCAAAAAGAATTCAGCATTTTCTCTCATCTTTGAAGACTGCTGAGGGAAGAGACCCAAAAAGAAAACTGCTCAATAGCCAGCCTGCCTTAGTATTGTCCGTATAATGAACCCTACATCGTAGACAGGACTTATTACAAGTATTTTTCACCTAATTTTAAATAGATAATTACTTTTCTCCATATATATTCTCTGTTTCATGGTATCTACACTTATCCTCTTAACCCTCCCATATAACTGCCACAGAAGATCTGTTAGAAAATGCAGCTTTCTCTGCAACTGAAGTCATATGTCCTTATATCTCACCATTTACTTTTCATGTTACGACTAAGAGTAATTAGGATGTAATTAGCACATATCAAATAACAAATCTACTCATCAGATTACTGAGAAAATTTCAGAGGGAATTAATAACCGGGTTTGCCTTTGCACAGTACAGATACACATTGTTATTTGAAAGTCCTTGGTCATTGAAGATTTGACTATTGGGACAGGTCACAAAACCCAGGACATGGAGTTTTCATCTCTAGCTTAGTCACTAGTGCAAACTAACTGTTTAGAACTTAGGTTGCTTATACCCAACAGGATCACAGAACACATTTTGAATTCAGACCTAAAAGCATCAATGAACTATTGGCATAGAAAAAAATTAAACCCTAGAGACGAAATATTTCTGCTGCTGTTGATTTTCATGTATCACAATCTACATGATCTGTTATTTAATCTACCAGTACTATCACTGATTTTAATGGTCCAATGGTAATGATTTTCTTTTAAGCTGTCATTAAATACAGAAAAAAAGATGTCACAGCCATAGAAGAGACACTAACCGGGCAGGTGTCTGCCTGCTGAAGTCATATCAGCACACCACATGATTACCATATCTTGGGGTACAACAGCTCTTCATGGGGGGGTTTCAGGTGTAGGCAAGGTGAGACCCAACCCTTATCTGCTGGAGGAACTGATGTACACAGTAAAGGGTGTCTTGGATCTCCTCTAAGATCTCCTATTTCTAAAATGTATTAGTATTAAAATACTACAGAAACACAGCAAAACAATTTTCTCCTTTTCCTTACATTTTGCTTTGTTTCCCCAATAGTTTCTAAGTGTGAAAAAACCCCAAAACAATCTCAACAGAGAAAAGCTCACTTTAAAGGTACAAGTTTACCATTTTACCACAGTCTATACCTTGTTTCAGCAAAAGCCCAAACACAATGTGCTTCCTGTCCCCAGCTTTGTTATACAACGGAAATCCTTTCCACAGAAGCAGAGATGGGTCAAAACAAACCAGAACTATTGCATCCAGATAGAAAAAAATTCCCATTCCCACCTATTATTCTATTCAAAGCGTATTTGAGAGCATTTGCTGGCACCCAGATTGAATCTTCCCCTTCACCGATACTGAATTCAGATTACCCTCAGCAGTACTAGTAAAGGAAATGGGCCAATTCTTCCCACCCTGGTTGTATTATCATAACATTGTGGGGCATAGATCAGGATCCAGAATGAAAAAATCTAAGCCATCCTTAAAGAGATGTGATAAACAAAATCTAGGAAATCAATAAGAAAATCAATAGGAAATAATATTTGAGCTATTCACAGACAAATCTATTTCATAGAAACATAGAATTGTTCAGGTTGGAAAAGGTCTCTAAGATCATCGAGTCCAACCATCCGCCAGCACTGCCAAGGCAACCACTGACCTGTGTCCCCAGGTGCCATATTAACATGGCTTTTAATCCCTCCAAGGATGGGGACTCCACCACAGCCCTGAGCAGTCTATGCAGAATCACAGAATCACAGAACTATTTAGGCTGGAAAAGCCCTCCCAGCCCATGGATCCCCCTGTGCCCGATGCCCACCTTGTCCCCCAGTCCAGAGCACTGAGTGTCATGGCCAGGCCTGCCTTGGATAACTCCAGGGCTGGGGACTCCAAACTTTCCTGGCCAGCCCCTTCCCATTCCTGACCACCCTTTCCATGGAAAAATTCCTCCTGATGGCCAAACTGACCCTCCCCTGGCACAGCCTGAGGCTGTTCCCTCTCCTCCTGTCCCTGTTCCCTGGGAGCAGAGCTCGACCCCCACCTCGCTTGAACCTCCTTTCAGGTGGTCGTAGAGAGTGAGATCTTCCCTGAGCCTCCTCTTCTCCAGGCTAAAGTTCCAATTCTTCATTTCCAGTGCTTTACAACCATGCTCAGTCACAGAATTTAACATAAAGTCACTTTTAAAGCTTAATTAAGCTCCAGCTGGGTAAACAGATAAAAATGTTACCCTAATACCTACAACCCCTTGCAGGAGTGAAGAAAAGAGCACTCTGTAGGCCAAGAACTGAAGGTTTCAAACCAATAAGTCATTTGCACAATGCCCATCACAACAGGGCCTTATTGTATCCTGGACATCATAATAAACTTCATCAGCAATGGACCCAGCAGGTCCCCTTTGTTTGTGGCACTGCACGAGCTTTTGTAGATGAGCCACCAGTGAAGCTGGAAAGAAAAGTGCAGTTGGCCCTGAAACACGGAGCCCTAGGACAAGCTTCTACATTCCACTGCAGCAGAGCGGCTCATGGCATGCATATCCCTTTATCCCAGAGAGTACTGTTGGCACTACCTATTGTTGCTGGGGAAAATCAGAAAAGCAGGAAAGCTGGAATCAGTCACTCAAGATTCCCTGGTCCCACGGGGGCAACTGCTCCCTTCTGGTCTGCACAGCTTTGAGGGCACAGCTCTGCAGCACAGAGTGAGCTGGAGGCACTACAGAGGGAATCAGGGCAAGAGGAAAAGCAGAGGAGCTGCAGGAAGGAGCAGGAGAAGGATGTTGAGTGTGTGTGGACTGGCAGGGAAAACAAAGGAAATGCTGTGTGCTGGCTGAAAAAGGAGGGGGTGAGAAGGGAACCCCTAAAGTGCAACAGAAAAAACAAATTCTCAACTTTGTGAAAGGGATATGTGCAATCATCCGACCATCACCACCTGTTTCGTCCCAGCAATTCCCTTCAAACCAGCATGACACCTTTCCAATGCAACTGTGCTGCTCTGCCTCACAGGCACAACTTCTACAGAAAAAAAACAGTCTCCGACCCTCCAGCAATGAATAGAATGAAGCAAAAATTATTCTGCCACTAAATTCTTTTGGTTATGCAGCAAACCCTACTTGTGCATCTTTATGAACAAAGGCGACACAGCAGGCTCATTTTATCATATTCTAATTGGTCTCTTGCTCTGGAAAGCCAAAACAAAACATGGAATTTCTCATTTCCCTGATTGTGAGGCATTAAGTCTTTACTGAATAGTCCAACTCCATGCCTACAGTTGCTCTTTATTTTCCTCTCTACTTCCAGGCTGCCAAATTAAAATAAGACACAGCATTTTTTCACATATAACCCAAGACACCTGAACTGGTAAATCATTGCTAAAGAAGTAAATTCACTCTTTCAACTATTATTATTATTGCAATAAGTTGTTTTAAAATGTTAGTTTTTGGACAACTGTTGTTTACAGCCTTGGTAGAAGCTCTTTATAAACACACTGGTATAACTATCAGAGATGGAGTCTCCTCCAGTAGTGTAAAGTATCATAAAAAAACCTCACTTTGTTACAAGCTTTACTGTAGTATATTGTATATCTCAGCCTGCCCATAGATGCAGCCACTGGTGTACCCAGCATTTTAGTCTCAAGACTGTGAAAATAAATCTCTTTTTTGTAATTACAGCAGTATTATTTTTTTTTCCTCCAGGTGAGACTGAACAGAAAATCTTTGCCATGACAGTCAGAAAGTGCTTGTGTGAAACAAATGCACACAGTGTGCTCTTCTATTTTAACACGAGACAGGCTGTCCCCTGTTGGGCTGGGCAAGGCATTTTCCAGCACAGGGACATCCTGCACAGTTAGGACTCACTCCACTTCCCTGAAACACTCTGAAGAGCCACACCACGTGCATTTTCTCCCCCCACCCAGTTGGACACCACCAAAGAGCATCACCCCCAGCCAACAGCACATTCCAGCCTGTTGACTCACTACATTCACTGCCAGGGGGTAGGTGCCTTTTCCTTTCCAACAGCCTCATTTTTAAAATGTGCTTGTATTGAATGCTCACACTTCAGAACACTTCTGCACTTGGTTGCTACGTGCAGCCCTAGTGTGATAACACTCCCCTGGGATCCGAGAATCCCCGAATGTGCTGAGCTGGAAGGGACCCACAAGGATCACCCAGTCCAACCCCTGGCCCTGCACAGACCCATCCCCAAGAGTCACCCCCTGTGCCCCAGAGGATCATCCAAACCCTC
>JAWMRA010000020.1:1111561-1131304 GCA_035584735.1 Pseudotriccus pelzelni
ATAAAACAACAAAAACAAAAAAAAAAAAAAAAAAAAAAAAAAAGATTACTTGGAGTCAAACGTTGCAAAATTTACTGAGACAGCTTTTTTGAGTGGTGTCACTCCAGTTTGAAGCCCTGCCCTGGTTCCCATTGTCGCTGTGAGCCCTCAGCTCCTCTCATGCTGAGCTTCCCGAGAGAAGGAGGGTCCTGTAGATGCCAAGGAGAACCTGGAGTGAAGGTAACAAACATATCCATAGTCACTTGGGGTGTTTCTCTGGGGTGTTAGAAGTTGGTTGGGGCAATATTGTCTAATTATGAAACAAAGAACAAAATCTGAGACTAATTGTGAGGTGGAGAATAAAATCTGAGACTCCTGGTACTCCTGAGCCTGATCCCCTGTCAGGAGAGCACAAACACATTTAAGTTCTATGTGCTTCAAATGCATCTTTGAAAGAGATAATGCATTTTTAGTGCCTGTAGGACTTTTCACAGACACATGAGGAGCTTTATCATGTGTTTGCACAGCCCTTTACAGTCCCTGAAAGGCAGATTAAGTACTATGAGGGCTATTTTCTTTCAATAATGCTTTGCCTTCTTACCAAAACTACAGGCACTGCAAAGGAGAAAAGCTCATTTATCCTCCTCCCGTGTATGGTGTTCTAACTTTCTTTTCTTGAGGCTCATTGCCTTCACACATTTACTTCTGGTTTTGCACATCATAGAGATGAGAAATTAAATAGGTATTGTACGGCCAGGCTCTTCAGAGTCACTGTGTTACCGGACACTGGGACAGATTCTGTTCTCTGTGTCCATCATCCTCACTGAGCACAGCAATTTTGGAGTGTTTAGACAGTGTATCAAACTATGTTTTTTACATCTGAAAAAAAATTTGCAGTGTTGTCCACCCTGTGAAACCCTAATTCTTTGTATGGTTTGTTTTTTTTTTCATTTGCATCATTCAGATCCCAATGAAGATAGTGTAAGCAAAAATAATCTTTCATTGCCAGCCTTCCTCACAACCAGGTGTGAAAATTATCTCAACAACAGGGACACAAACCTTTGACAATGTATTTCTTTTCTGGTACATGATAGAATTTTGTTCAAAGTGGCTCTCTCAGGATGTTCTTTATCACTCCTCTACCACTACTTGGGTTTTTTGGGTGCTGAAAAATTCTCAAAGATAAGCATGAGTTTTAGTCTGATCAACCAGAAAAATACATAATTTCAAATGTAACTGTCTCATTTCCCAAAGTCTCTATACAGAAACCTGCTTTAACTTCTATTTAGCATGCAAGTATAGAACTAATTTCTTCGAAAACTGAACTAACCTTGCATAAGCATTAATGGACGTTTTTAGAGTGAGAAGTGAACCGGATGAGAGGCAAATAGCATAAAAAAACCCATAAATGTTCACAGGAATATTTCTTCCAGTGTTTTCATTATATGAAGACCTCATTTATATTAGCTGTTCATCACCCTTGCAGTTGATTACTTACCAGAACAACTTGTAAAATGCAAACTTTTAATTAGTACAGTATTGTCTGTATCTCCATCTGACTTTTTTTTAATAACTACTCCCAGTCTGCAAGAAGAAATTTCACTGCATGAGCCATGTCTCCATTAAATCACTTTGAATACCAGAATTTCTCAGGTAACTGCCTGTAGTACCCTGCAGACCAAGAGTTATTTGCTAAAATAATTCAACATATAAAATGAATAATAGGAGTGGAAAAACCCATCATTTGCCAGAAGAAAATTTAAGAGCAATACAAGAAACTCAGCTGCTTGAATAAACCATTCCCCTGCTAACTTTCAGAAACATTTATGGTCCCTGCTTAAACTGAAAAAAGCTTGAATTATTGGGCTAATCAGTCAAGGGCAGAGGGATAACAGGGGACTGCACACTAGGGGAGAGCAGGGAAGGGACCTCCTGGGACCATCCAGGAAAAGGACCTCCTGGCAGCATCCAGGGAGAGCCACAGGGCAGAGACTGAGCACAGCCCAGGCTGTGCTTGCCCTTCTCCAGGAGCCTGTGGCCACAGGGGTCATTATTTGAAGGGGTGCATGTGATTTGATCTCCTCAGTCCGGGCTGCCACAGCAGGCACGAGAAGAAAAGAAATGGCATTCCCTGTCACCCCTCAGGAACTGGTCTCTCTCGTGACTCCATGGGAACACGTTCTCCTGCCCAGGCACGGGAATATCTCTCTCCTGCTACTGCCTCTGGCATTTCCAAGGAGATCTGCTGGGAAGGAAAGCTATCAAGGCCAGAAAAGAGTGCATTTAGTACAGCTTGTCAAGGGCTACCACCCAGAGAACGTGGCCTGCACACCAGGACGGTGCCCTCATGCAGTCACTGCTCCTGAAGTGTCTGTGTGTGCTGCCAGCGAAGGGGATTCTGAAATACTGTGACGAATTCAGTGACAGACTCAACAGCAATGGCCAGATGCAAAACCTGCATGGTATCCTAGAAGTGTCCTCAGAGCCAGCCTGTCCTATGGAGCACATCAGATGTCCCCAGAGAAGAGCACACAAAATGTGAGCGTGCATTGTCACTGCTGCCCAAATGAGCAGTTCTGAAAGATGCCAAAGGCCAAGAAGGAGCCATTTTCTGCAGGAGGCTCTGCTATCTCAGCCTGTTTGACCCACAGTGGGAACCAGAGGGCAGGCCAAAATTACTCAAATTACTCACAAAGGAATATTAACTTATCAAGGAGACTGGGCAAGTATTAACAAGGAAACCATTAATGAGAAGTGAAAGGAAATGAAGCCACTTTAAAATCTAAGAACAGAAAGGTGGATCTGCTGAGAGGGCTAGCTTAAGTTTCAGCTGAAATGCAAGCATGTTTAAAAAGATTCAGTCAGCACTTCCTGTATTAATGGCCAAACTTCCCAACAGCAGTACAAGAGAGCTCCACTTATCAGAGCAACAAGAGAAAAGGACTTTTAAACGCTACACTCTGGCTTTTGCAAAACCACAGCCTGTACTAATTGACATCAACCAATTGGTTTCCTTTGGTTACCTTTGGATAAAAGACACACTTACTTGATCACAACAGAATCAAATCACTGCCTTCCAGTTTCCAGTTGTAAAGTGTCCATGTACACAAATAAAACATAGAAAAACAACTAAATCTTACTAAATTTTCTAAAAATATTCAAAGTAAGTGCATAGAATATAAAAAACTAGCTAAATCAAAACGTTTTGTTTGAATCCAGAAAACTGTATTAAGCATAGCTGAGCTATTAAAAAGCCACTTTATTCGGTCACTTCCTCCAGAGCCACAAGGGAGGAATGTCCCCCAGCTTATGTGCAACAGTGCAGGAGAGAGAAAAGTGCAGGACAGCAAAATTTCATGGTAAATAAAATCTTTTTCCTGACAATGATGCTGCACTACAGGATAACACTGATTGCTTGGTTACCAAAGAGTAATTTTGGAAACGTCTCAGCACCTTCCTGACAAAAATACTAATTTAATCTCACATCCAACAACCTGTGTGATGTCAACTTCTCATCACAATTAACGGGTTTATTTTTGATGTGCACACTGACAGCTCCTAAAAGCTAATGGAAAGTCATTTATGTGCAATTTAAAGTCTGATTACTTGAGTGTTAAAGTTCCCTGAGAGTCCTTTATATTGGGAAAGGGAAATTTAGTAAGAAAATTAATCAGTTTTGCTACATTAAAATAACTCCTCAAATGTGATATGGAAGTCAGGCCTGAAGTTTGCTAATATTAACACACGATGCACAAACACGGTTTCACATTTCACAAATTATCATCTTGTAGATGGTAAAGCCTGAGAACAGGGCATAAAGAAACTTCATATGTGTCTTCAAAAATTTCAAAACACAATTAATTGAATCAATAAATAAGCTCTTTGAGGAAGATAATTTGCTATATCGCACTTGGAACCGATTGGAAATTTCAGACCAATCACTTTTTCCAACAAAAAAAAACAAAAACAACAACCAGTTTTTATTCTAAGTCAATATTTTCCATATGAAGACATTGACTAGACCTTATTTTGTGTCAGAGCATGTCAAAACATTGCATTTGGGTTTGTCAGGATGGAACACTTCATTTCAAGTGGAGTTAACACCAACTTTGACCTGGCCCAGCCCTCTGCCACGGGCAACGCCATCCATAGGGATCTTTCTGCTCAACCTGCTCCTCAGAGTAACAATGGTTACTCAAGTCACTTCTGTGACAGCTTTCAAAACACGTTTTATTTCATTAAAATATTTGTTGGTGGTTTTTACAGTTAAAACTCTTTCATGGAAGGAAGAAGCCTGACATTTTAAATGTTGGTGCTAAGGCAAATGCAAAGAAATAAAGTGATTAAACTCCCCTACAGAAGGAATGTCCATTTGCACTTCTACATGTGCTCTCCCTGCTTAATCTCATTGCGTTGTTAGTTATATATGTTCATTTTTATATTACTTTCTAGGCTACAGAAGATGGACTACATTATTCTACTCCACTCCTTGTTTTTCACTCTAGCATTGGCTGACAAAGAAAGTCAGAAAAAAAACCAAACTCTTTCTTCAAACAAGGCCAGTCACAGACGGCTGAAGAGAGACTGGATATGGAACCAAATGCACATCAAAGAAGAGATTGATGCCCCATTGCCACACCATGTGGGCAAGGTAAGCAGCAATCTGTCAGCAAAGAATGAGCAGCAAGCAGTAAATGAGGATCTTGGAGAGTATTGCTGGTTTGCAGTCTGGGCAGCAGAGAAAAAAAAAAAGTAGAATGGGATTTAATATTAACATGTTAAAATCTTGGGCAAAGAGTAAATCAATAGCAATGTCAAAGAGACTCTAATTCCTTTGGAGAATACAAGTAAATTTTAGGGAATGGCAGGTATGGAGCATCCTCAGTGCAAGAACACAGTCAGGAAGGAGGCTGGTGCCTGACGTCTGTCAATATTTTTCTGGCAGCTCAAGATTCTTTCAGAAACCTCGGAGATCAGCAAATAAAAACACACATTAAAAACCACACACTTCACATCTCTCAGCCTGTATACTAAACAGAGGTGTTTTGTGTAGCAGTACTGTTACACAACCAAAAAAATTGTTCCACAAAGCGAAAGAAAACCATTTTTAAAAATAATAACGAGCATTGACCTGCTTGCAACTCATCTTCTTCAGGGCAGTGCTCATAAAATCCTATGATTAACTGCGTATCACCCAGACAAAGTTCTTCCAGTCTAGTCTTTCCAACTGAACCACTGTGACACTTTGCAGACAGATGCAGTTGTAGGTTTCCCTCCAGGTGCAACAATCCGATCAGTCGAGGCTGTGTCAGCACAGTGGAACATGCTCTCCTGGATCACTGCTGCACCCTGGCACAAAGCACAAGGGCCAAAGCAAAGGCCAGAGGGTCCTCTCAGCTCACACAGGGCATCTCTGGCCCATTTCAGCCCAATTCAGCCCCAGACTGAGGGGAACACTTCCATTCCTGAGCTGTCCTGAATAAGAGTAATTCCCTTTGTGCAGCACACGTTGTGATTGCTCTGCAAGGGCTGCGTGGGTGCATCTGCAGCTCTGAACACTCGATAAACCCTTTAAAGAAAGGCCACAGCAGCAGAACGGAGTGACAGCTGCAGGAACACGCTGAGACATCCTGATTTTATCTTTCACAACCTTGGATGCTTTCCTTTTATGTGTTCATCCTCAGCATTAGAAAAGGCATTCTCAGGACTCCATAGTTTTTACACCGAATAAGGAGGCACAGACTTTGAGACAAGGGGGTGGTTATTTCTCCTGTTACATCTCTGGAGTCGTAAACTGCCCTCCAGCAGCCAGAAACATGATTAAGTATGTGGAATGAGGGAAGGAAATATTAGCAACACATTTCAAAATAGAAAACTGAAATGAAAAAAACATTCAACAGTAAATTACAATTACAGGATAAATCAAATCCTGAATGCTCAGCAGCTGAAATTTATGATAACATCAGTAACAGAAGACCAAAAATTCTTGGTCAGACCCAGAAATCCTTGATAAATAGCTTGCTGAAATAAGAATGCTGATAGACTGTGTGGAATATTGTGATTTAAATCTTCTATATGGGTGAAGGTACAGAAAAGGAAGAATCATCAGATTATTTGCAGATTAAACAATGCGCAAAAGCATTTGGAATTGGATTAAATTACATTTTAAAACAGATCAACGTTGATTCCTTTTGCCCTGTCCCTTTTTCATTGCATGTGGTCTTCAATTTTCAAACCTATGGGGTGAAATTTAGCCTTAGTGTCGTAGCATAAGCCTGAGGACTAACTATTAAAAACTTGTCTGTGACTGAACACAAGCAAGCTGGCAGCTGTGGCAGGAATCCTGCTAAATCCTAAGGAACAGAGACAAATGCTGAGCAATGTCAGCTGCTGGGAATGCAGATCTGCCCCTGTAACCTGTGTGACCTGAGCAAGACCCCTGGTAGGTTCAGAAAGTCACCTGCAAACAAGAATAACTCAAAGTGAACCTGGTGGTGTGTGTTATTTCAGACAGTTCATGATTTATGTGTGTTAACAGCATGAACAATTTATATCTTTAAGAAATGTAAGATATGATTAAAACAATGCTTATTGATACATAACCAAGTTTCAGTCTGGAGACAAGTTTCCTCCTCTAACCCCACTGTAGCTGCTGTGGGGTTTTAGCTCAGTAACACCCCAGCTGACAGCAAAAGTCCTGCTGGCCATTCTGGTTTCTAGCTGAACGGAAGGAATCCTGGTTGTGTGTATCTGCTGGGAGCAACTGGGCTGCATCCAGGTGCCAAAGGCCCCTTTTATCTCTTTGAATTATCCTTTCCTTCCAGATCACATCCAGCGTGAGGAACAGCAATGCCAAGTACATTATCGAAGGGGAATATGCCAACACCATCTTTAAAGTGGAAGAGACCAGTGGGGATGTCTATGCCTTTGAGAGGCTTGACAGGGAAAAGAAAGCAGAGTATGAGCTGACAGCTCTCATTATTGACAGAAGAAACAACCAGTCACTGGAACCCCCATCTAAATTCATCATCAAGGTTTATGATATTAATGACAATGTGCCTGTGTTTGTACAAAAAGTGTTCAATGGATCTGTCCCAGAAATGTCACCAGTAGGTATGTGCTTCTGTCAGTCATTTCCCTTCATGTCTCTGGTTAAAATGCAGAATTCATACTAAATATGCTGTTTGAAAATCCTTTTCTAGGAACCTCAGTCACCAAAGTGACAGCTGTAGATGCTGATGACCCAACAGTGTCAGGTCATGCCACAGTGAGTTACCAAGTCATTAAAGGAGATGAATATTTCACCATTGATGACTCTGGTAAGTGAGATACACAAATGCCCTTACACTTTGTCCTTACCCCAGCCTGTGAAGAAAACACAATTTTAAGACTTCTTCATTCTGGAAAAGAGGGATAATAATGAAACAATATAATTTTAACCCTGATTTAGAAAGATTTTTCATTCACACCCACACAATGTCACCACCTGTGTCTGGAAACGAGCTAATAAAGACAGGATACCAGGTGCTTTTAATGAACTGAGAGGATAAAAGGTCATGTTTTTTCCACTGATGAAAGCACTGACCAGGAGCTGTGTCAGTGTTTTCAGTTCAGCAGAGATACCATTCCTTTGACCAAACAGGAAAAGAAAATACATAAATTTTGAAACAACATTCAATAATCAATAATCATTCACTCTTATAAACTTTCCTGCTTAAATTTTACCCAGTTTAAAAAATACTGTCAGTATCTCTTGTAACCACCCTAGTCTTATAGAGCAAATAATGCAGGTAAAGAGGTGCTCATGCAGATTCTAGAGGCTGTAGTGACCAAGTTTAGACATTGTCAGACTGCTCTAAGCAGAAAAAATCAGTTTAAATACTGTACAGAATCTCCTAATATTCCATCATGCAGAAAGATTTTTTAACATTTCTAACCTTAGAAAAACACCACTGTAAAAATGCTGCTTAGAGCTGAATGTGTGGCATAAGATAAAAACTTGTTATCAAAGTTCATGGACGATGGACATGCAAAATCTAAACACATTCAATGTTATTTTTTTCACAGGTGTGATTTTTACAACAAGGCCTGATTTAGACAGAGAGACTCAATCAACATATGAAATTATTGTTAAAGCAAAAGATGCTCCAGGGACTTCTGGGGATTCCAGCACGGCCACAGTCGTCATCACTTTATCTGACATCAATGACAACTTCCCAGTGTTCAAACACTGTGAGTGGAATGCAAGCTCTGGAGCACCTGGAAACTAGGCATTGACACAACTAAAATGATTTTCAGCACAATGTAACTTATCTTAAAAATGGCCAAAAGAATCTTGCATATTTCTGAAGGTCTTCTGTATTTGATCCTGAGTTGCAACCCTAGAGCAGAAAACAAAAATCACTTTGGAAAAGACCTTGACAATTTGGGTTATTACTTACACTTTTATAAAAAATACATCAAAGTACTATCTTAGAGGTATAAATGCTGAATTCTCAATGAAATATTTTTCTGTACATCTATAAGCTAAGCACAAATTTAACTAAGTTTTAACTTTCATAAACACACTTTTTATGTCTTTTTTTTTAACAGCATCATTTCACTTTAAAGTACCAGAAAACATTTCAGTAGGAGGAGAAGTTGGCAGAGTCAAAGTAGAAGATGTTGATGAACCACAACATAGAAACACAAAATACAGTTTTGTCCGAGGAGATTACAGGGACACCTTTGAAATTGTAGCAAATCCATACACAAATGAAGGAAACATTAGGCCGAAGAAGGTAATTTTCCCAGTAACAAAGATTATTATTGTGTTTTTTTCACAGGAGTGTTTGATTTGGTTTAGCATTAGCAGCAGGAAAAGTGGAAATGTGAGGAAGTCAGCATGACATATGTTGATCCTAAATACCTGCTCTGTACGCTCTGTGAGAAGAAGAGCTGGTGATTTCTAGTCCATTTTAATCTCCAGTCCTGATAAAATGTAGACTGCAGAGAGCAGTGGGGCCTAACTCAGATATTCCAGTTACATACCTTGGGCTCCTCTCAGAGTTGGGTGCTTCAAAGAATCAGTGGTTTTAAGAGTTGAACAAACTGACCAAGCCAAAGAATCCTTCCGTTCTGCAGCCTAAGTGAAACCAAAGCAGAAAATGTGAACAAGTCCACCTGACCACTTCTAAAAGCGCTCTTTACAGTTTGGCATTTGCTCCAATCTGAGCCACAGCTCCCTTACGTTCCTCAGAGGGTTTTCAGAGCTTTCCCACTTATTTCTTACAACTCATTAAGAAGGCCCAGACTCTCCAAAGCCTTTATTATGGTTTGTTCTTTGGATTTTTTTAATTTGTACCAAGGGACCTTCCTACATTATGCAAAGCACTGCCAAACCAGACTTCATTGATTTCATTGACTCGATATTAAAAAAGAGAGGAGGGAGAACTATAAATCACCTCAGATTGACAGGAATGTGGTTTTTTACTTCCAAATATCTCGCTGTAACTGTTAAGACTAGAAATGTCGTTAAGAAGAAGAGAAAACTTGCAGGAAAAATTACCAAGTACTTCAAGACTGGCAGTGAAGTCCTCAGCTCACATTAGGTGTAAGCAGTTTCCTTCACCTAGTGCAGCCCTTCCTCTGGTCTGCCCAGGACCTGAGGAATGCAGTGCTTGCAACTGCTGCCCAGAGGACGAGCAGGAGACCCCACACATACACTCCCTACCACAGAGGGATTTGGAATCAGCTATTCCTTTAACATCTAGGAGGCAGGGTTCACCCCTCCGTTTCACAGTGTGATTTCAGCCATGCGCGTGTCATGATGTTAAATATGCAGCCATGGGAGATAGAATGTCAGCTGCTAGATAAGGACCATCACTTCCATCTGCATTGTCTGCTCTAAGAGGAAAAGGAGAGTCACCACAATTAATTGCTGTGTATCCCAGAGTGCTTTCAGAATCTCAGGCAGCATCACAAAGGGACCCAGAGTCTGAAATGAGCCAAATCTGCCCGAGTTTCTACCCTTCTTCCCATTGTGACTCCTTTTATAATCTCAGGCAATGCGAAGAACAGGGAAGAGGATGTCATTTATCACTAAATGCCCCAGCAGTCAGTCAGTGCAGCTATGCAATCTGCCTGGAACGCCTTCAGAGCAGAAAGCCTTGCCAAGAGACAACCTGGTCCCCAGCCCTTGGGGGAAAGGAGCTTAACAGGTTTGGTTGTTACAGGATTATAAAAAGAAAAGTATTGAAACCAAGAAATCCTCGCTTACCTTAGAATACTGTATGAGTCTGTTCCAAACCAGAGGCTGTTCGAGCCACGCTATAACAGAGAAGCTCAGATGGGAAATGCTCTCCCATAAGTCCAGCCAAGATGCAGTTTGGTTATATTTCCACACATGAGTTAGTCTTGGAGCTTAAATTTGCACAGATAGCTAATGCAACATTTGCTTGGACACTTCCAAGGAAAGAATTTCTGTATTTGTCTTTTTTTTTTTAGCCCCTGGACTTTGAAAAAGTAGCAGAATACAGGTTTGACATTGAAGCAACAGATCCCACTGTTGATCTCCGGTATTTCAAATCTGGTGGCTCAAGGAGCATTTCAACAGTCACCATTGAAGTCATTGATGTGGATGAGCCCCCTGTCTTCACTAAACTACCATATGAGTTTAAAGTAATGGAAAATGATCCAGAAGTAAGAACACTTGGTTCAGTTTGGGCACACGACCCCGATGCAGCTAAACGGAAAATCAGGTGAGACAACACCAGCTTCAGTAATTCTGCTTTAAAGTGGAAAATTCTTTAGCATGCCAAGAACTTGACAAAGAACTGAGACTTTGGCCCCATTTCTCAGAATGTGAGTGCCAAACAAAAACCAAAAAAACCCAAATTTTTCCAGCATTTCAGCCATGGATATGTATGGTAACCAAAAACTGAACATAAATTACACTTACCTATTTAATTACCACATGAACTTACTGATAAAACATTTGCACATTTAGGGCAAAATGCATAATCCTGGATATCTTCCCATGGTTACAGTTTAGTGTTATATTTTTTATTGTAAGAACTCTCCCAAGCATGTGCTTGGAGAAGAAAATTGCAAAGTACAATAATCTGGAAATTCTTTCAACAGATGTATTTCACTCTCACAGTTTGCATAGTTTTAGGGAAATATTCTCAGCCTGCCTGGTCAAGATATTAATGTAATTTGTCACACCAGAACTCTCTGACCTTTCACTAAAAGAAATGAAGTGAAACACAGTATTACCCCCTGGAATTGACATATCTCATTTTAAACAAAAACAGATTTATTCGACGAAGAGCAAGTCCTAATGGAGACTATATCAGGGTGTCTGATACTGGAATTATTCAGCTTCCCAAGCCCCTGGACAGAGAATTCAGCTCCTCATACAACATCACTGTAGCAGCTCAGGAAATCCTGGAAGATGGTAAGTGCCAACCACTTCCCTGTTTGAAAGAATCAGTGGACACGTTCCCAGCAGGGCTGCAGTTTACCCATAAAAGAAAAGCCACAACCTGCCAGCCTGTTCCCACTAAGCCACAAATGACATGGATGCTTCAGGATTTGTACAATAATCTTCCAAATCTTAACATAGCCACACAGTGTGAAGAATGAGGAAGCCATGAACTTCAAAAGGATCGTTTTACTCCTCAAAGATCCTTGATGATTTAGCCCATTAGGAAAGCTTTGTAGGGAAATATCTAAAGTCAAGTGAAAAGTTTAAATTAAAGACGGAGCAAAAAATGCTCTGTAGTTTTCCTGCAGGAGGCACAGAGGGGGGCACAAAGGGTGGAAAGGGGGATCTAGCCAGCCCTGGGATTGCAGATATCTGAGACCTGCACTGTTGTTGTCATTGTAGGTCGTCTTTCTGACAGAGAATCACATGCCCAGGTTCATGTAATAGTTGGTGATGAAAATGATAACGCTCCAGAACTTGTTTACCCTGAGGAACCCAGAGTGTGTGAAAATGCTGCGCCAGGAAAGGTGAGACTGGGAGAGTTTTTCCCCAAAACCTGAGTTACTACTTGTAAGCTCAAGTGAAAGATGTCTGCTAATCAAAGTTAGTCTCGGTTTTTATACCAAAACACCTGATCTTTTCACCAATTCCCAAAACATTAGTGGACAGGAAAATCTCTTCAGGACATCACACTGTTGGAACATTGACTTTTATCTGCTCACACACATGGGCTGTGCTGCTCCTCTCCCTCCAGACTCTCAAGTCTGTATGTGCATTAGCAGCTGAGATGTGAAGGACAGTCATGTTTGCAGAGCAAAAATCAGCAATTCAGTTCTATCACATAAATATTCATATGTGACACTGAGAAGGGAACCATTTTTAAATAGTAAGAGAAACATTGCTGCATGTGACATCATTGTAGTGGTCAGCAGAGTGCACATTTTTGCCTGTACAATGGTGTTAGTATTTGGCAAATGTGGTGTTATGTTAGTATTTTTGATCTACATGTTCAGTCTCAGACACAAGTATTCAGTCCATACATGTAATATTTGTTTAATTAAAAGCTTTTGTGTCATGGTTTAGAAATGGTACTCACCAGTTTAGTGTTCCCCCTGGCACTCTCTTCCCTCCACTTGGAAGCCGAAAAGGCAAAGACTGAGATCAGAACAATTTACTGGAAACAGCAATGAGATAAGAAAACAGACAGTAACAGCAGCTTTACTGACTGCAAAAGGGTACAGAGAGAGGGTGCAAAATGCTCACCAGGCCTGGAATAATGAAAAGCAATGGTGGACAGACCCTCTGCCCACCACACTGTCCCCCAGCCAGAAAGGAATGCCCTTTCTTCTCAGAAGAGACACAGAGAGTCCCTTTCCCCTGTCCCTGCCCATGATGTGAGATGGGATAGAATAACATTAGAGTCTGGGCCAGAACCAGGACATCAGCCCATACATGGAATATTTGTCTCAATAAGAGACTTTGTCACGGTCTGGGCTCTTTGAGGGAATCTGATATAACACAGAAGGTATTAATTTCACCCTTAGTTTAATTTTTAAAATATCTCAGGGCCATAATCACACACTTTTAAAATTTTATTTATTTTATTTTATATATCTAATCTATGCTAGGTTTTCAAAGCCAACACATCATTCAGGTGTGGCAGCCTCAGTGGCACCCCAAGGATGGCAGTCACACCCCCAGAGTAGGTTGAACACTGGAGAAGACAGCCATCTTAGGCATTTAAACAACCCACATGCCTTTGAGCATAAGGCTTTTTTTATGCTTTCATTACACAAAATCTGAAGAGGCAAAACTGATCTTTTTGGAGACCTACGATGAAATCGCTTGCCTTGAAAGAACTTGAAGAGGAGCATCGTGAGATATCTGTGTCCTGCCCTATTACTGAAGGGTCACACGGCCCAGCTCCACAAATACTCTACATGGTTTTATCACTGGAGAAAATGTATAATGAGAACTGGGACCTCTTCCATCTTTGTAGGTAATCATCAGGATTTCAGCTACTGACAAGGATGAACTGTCACCCAGAGGGTTCTTCAAGTTCTCCCTGGCCACAGAAGACAGCAACTTCTCCCTGATTGAGAACTACGGTACAGTATCCCTGCAGTGCCTTTCTCAGCTACTCCAGGTGGGACACTGTGGCTCAAGGGGGAAAACTGCAGCAGTGACCTGGGATTGGTTCTGCTTGAGCTAAGTAATGTTGATTTTTAAGGGCTTAACATACTGGGGGAAAAAAAAGTTGTTAGTTGCCAGCCAAGTTTCTCTGAAGGCTGGCTCTGTCTAAGGGGAAGATGTGCCACCAGACTGGGAAGCTTTAAGGAAAATCTGGCAGAGATTATCACTTAATTAGATGTCATTACTTCTTGCAGATAACACAGCGAATATCACTGTCAAATATGGACAGTTTAATCGTGAACTTGCCAAAATCCACTACCTGCCTGTCATCATCTCAGACAACGGTGTTCCTGAGCTCAGCAGCACAAACACTCTTGTCATCAGTGTCTGCAAGTGCAACGAAAAAGGCAACTTCACTTTCTGTGAGGAAAGAGCCAAACAAGTGGGAGTCAGCATACAAGCACTGGTGGCCATTTTTATCTGCATCTTCACTATCATTGGTAGGGATCTGACCTGGGTAATGTTCTCTGCGTTAAAAGGTTTTGTTCTTTCTGAACCGAGATCTACAAAAGCTTTGTGCCTATAAAATGTCCACAAAGTCAGAAATGCTGTAACAATTCGATTCATCTCACGTGTTCTTCCTCTGTGGTGTATTATACAGCTCAGCTACAAAGCTGTTCCTTCCACTGGGCCGGCTGAGTCACTGGACAGGTTATTGCACATATGCATAATAGATTTGATTTACTGCTGCCAGGCTCACATGCAGCTATAGGATAGGAAATTTTTGCTGGGGCAATAACAATAGGATTCCTGTTTCCAAAGGCTGAACTTGTCTGGAAACCCTTTAAACAGTACAGTGAATATACATATATAAATATATCTGTAACAAACCAGCAGAGTAGTGTTTATTTGGTGCATTTGAAATCTGTCAGAGAAGGCACAGCACTTTTTCTTGCTTGAGAACTGGCCTCAGTTGCAAGTACCACATAAGTGGCCTTTGATGCTTGGCATTAAAAGATTTACCAGCTCAAGGCAGGAGGTGATTCAATGAACATGTGACACCATAAATGTATGTATGTACCCGTGATTACCACTCGAGAGTCAGGGGTGCAATTCCTTTCCAGACTGAACTTCTTCAAGAGCACAGTAATCCTACAGCTAAACAGTCTTTTTAACTACTCCTTTAAAAAATAGATGCTAAAAAAATCATTCCAGGAAAAAAAAAACCACCAAACCAACAAACACTTCAGACTATGTTACATGTCTTAAATGCAATTTGTTTCACTGCCTTGCTTCTCTATTTACACTTGCTCATTTAAGTTCTCTTTGCAGTACTTGCAATGCTGCTTCTTCTGAGGAAGAGGCACAAGAAGGATCTGAGTGGCCTGGGCAGGAGCGTGGCAGAGATCCACGAGCAGCTGGTCAGGTATGACGAGGAAGGTGGTGGGGAAATGGACACCACCAGCTACGACGTGTCTGTGCTCAACTCCGTCCGCAAGAACGGCATGAAGGCAGAGGCAGCTCCCTCTCCGTATGCACAAGTCCAAAAGCCTCCTGGAAATGTAACTTCTGGTGCTGGAGAAATGGAGAGCATGATTGAGGAGAAGAAGAGCGAAGCTGACAACGACAGGGACCTGCTGCCCTATGACACGCTGCACATCTATGGCTACGAAGGGGCCGAGTCCATTGCAGAGTCGCTCAGCTCTTTGCAGTCAGGTTCCTCGGACTCAGACATCGACTATGACTTCCTCAACGACTGGGGACCCAGGTTTAAAATGTTGGCTGAGCTCTATGGATCAGAACCAAGTGAAGATTTTGCCTATTAAGTGCAAATTAGTCATGAATTTTCTCCCTCTCACCACAAATAGACATCTGGAGACTGTCAGTGGCCAAAGGAGGACTCACAGCTCTTTCCTCAAGCCATAGTAGGATTTCAAACAGCCATGAGAAAAAAACCTACCAACAGTAGGGTTAAAGAGGCACGCACAGACCATGTATATTAACTTCCCCCAGCACTGCTGTCCTTGCTAACATTCAGTTCTGTCCCCAAAATTGCTTCTCATGGGCCTGCTCAACTGTTCTAGGACTCCCATCGAGGTAGACAATTCTTAAAAAGTGGGGTTTTCTTCCCCCTCCCCCCCATTTCTCCTTCATTCCTCTCCTTCTGTACTGTTTCCATCAACTTGTATCCAAGGTCACCATCCACTGACAGAGAGAGGTTCAGTGGCCTTGGTAAGGGATGTTTTAACCCCCCTGTATCTCCAGCTGGTTGCTTTGCCTGCCCCTTCTGGAACATCTTTATTGATATTCCACACTTCTGCTTACCCAGTAGAAGAGAGGAGGAACATATGGTCCATCACTTAATATTAGAAATTATTCCATCATTTTCAAAAAGAGGCATGTTTTCTCCTTCTTTCCATTCTATTAATTATTTTTGTTTTATAGTCTTCAATTACATATACGAGTTATTCAAGATAAAATTAGACACGATTTTTAGACACACAATCTGGTTTCATCTGTCATTTTTAACAGCCTGATGGTGATTTCAGGCACCTTTCTGGCATGCTAGAATTTGCTCTAGCTAACAGCAAAATTGTTTTTTCTCTCTGTAAATAGGATTTTAGTGTTACTCCATGGAACATATCCTGCAGGGCAGGAAATGGGGACATCAGGGGAATGTTAGGACTCCAGTACCATACTTTTCCATCTCTAGATGGAAGCATAGGTCTCTCTATATTTCCAAAGAGGCTGAATAGGGTTTTTATTCAATGTTATTAATGAAATTGTATTTTTTCAGGGACAAACAAATGAAGGGCCTCATTGCTGTGAATCTGTTGTGACTTTTTTCTAAGCAGGTACTGTAAAACGAGTATTTTCCTCCTAGGAAAGTACTGTAGACTTCTAAACCTGAATGCTACACACCCACACTCTTGTCTGCGTACAGAACCACAGGCAGAAGGAAGGTTTTGGAGCTGCAGCTAATCTGTCCCTGTGTGTTTAGTGTCTCACCTGATGAAGAGCCACAGAATGACCACAATGAAAGTTCCCAGGGGGGGAGTTCCCCAGCCAAATAAATTTTTTTGAAAAAACGGGTCTCTTAGGACAATAGCCTGTCCCTGGCTTGCAGCAACACAGCTTCCTGTTGCCATCAGCAGGAACAGAGCCCTACCCCCAGATACTGCCCTGTGCAGCATCTGTGCTGGAGCTGTAGGTATTAGTTTTGTTGATTTAATTATTTAAATCTGTTAGCTAACCAAATAACACTAGATTATTTTTTTTTCCTAAACCAGTATAGTGGAACCTCACAACTTTGCTTTTCCCTTATTCATGTCATCTCTAATTTACATTCCCTTCACCCAGAATTCTGGCTTGGCAGTAAATAGGAAATGCACTATAATATGGTCTCACATCACTCCTAAACTGGACAACTACTGGAAAAAGTTATCCAAAACAATACTTGCCTGGACACTAATGTACAGTCACATCAATGACGCAATCACTCAAACTTTCAAACGTGAACTAAAAGAAAACTGAGTAGAATTCTGAGTAGAATTCTGTCCATCAGTCATATCAGTTTTGGATCCCATTCTTCACTAAAAGAGAAGCACATTTTGGGATGACACCCTTGGTTTTATTTTTCATGTGTTCATTCTCTCTTGCTTAATCCAGTCAACAATATATGCTATTGGGGTTCCACATATTGGTGCATTATAAAGAATGCTAAGTACTAATACAGTTTAATTTTTTTTCTCAGTAATTAAGGTATTGAGTACCAAGAGGTAAAGTTAGTTGTTAAATTATGTAGTGCAGTAACTAAAGTACTTTTGTAGGCATCACCCAGACAGTATTACCTGTAATCCTTGTTTTTAAGTATCACCTGTAATCGTGTTTTTTGGAATACCATATGCAGTTCCCTTGTATAAAGATGTAAAGTTCCTTTTTATATTCCTGTACTGTATTTTTTTTTTTTTACTACATAAAAGTGAATCTTGAGTTTGTATTTTCTGTGCATTAATAAGTTTCACACAGAGGACAATATCAGGCTTTGTGCCACATTGACCTCAACCATAAAAACACTGGTGTCTGTGCTCTAGGAGAACCCAGACTAGGCATAAAGTCCCCAAAGGACTTTCTGTAAAAGCAGTTTTCTCCCACTCCCTGCACAGCTTTCGGTGCAGCAACCAGGGTAAGGAAGGGAAAAGCCTCAGCAGTGCCCCTGGGCAGGGTGAACCCTCTGCCTGCAGTGCCTGCCAAGGCTGCAGGATTCCATGTCCCAGCAGAGCTCTGGGATTTAGCAGCCAGGCATCAGGGTGATTTGGAACCACCATGTTTACTGAGATCCTGCCCTTTTTTCCTACTGGAAATGTACTTCTCTCAAATCCCAGAACCAGCTGAGCTGGGAGGGACCCCCGAGGATGCTGGAGTGCAGCTCCTGGCCCTGCACAGGCCCATCCCCGGGGGTCAGTGGTGAAGGGCACTGAAGATGAGACAGTCCCAGCCCTGGGTCAGCACAGCCCACCTCCAGGGGAACCACACCCTGCAGCGCTGGGGGTCTCTGTGTGATCCAAACTGGAATCAGGAATGAGACCCTCACTCCTAACCCCAGTCCTATCCTCTGCTGCCACAGGGCAGGCAGGATTACACCGGGGTACAAAAAAAGCTCCAGCTTTCTCACAGCCCAGGATTGTCACACATCAGTGACAGGAAATAAATGACCCCTAAATCTGCAGCTCTACATAGCACAGTTTCTTACCGTTCCTTCTTACTGCAACTAATGACTACCCCAACAATTCCCAGGATTATTCTGGCACTTTAAAAAAAATCGCATCAATTTTCCCCACTTATAATTTACAAAGCCTGGAATAAAGCAAAAATGTTAAATTCCTTCACTCCTAATTGCCATGAGCAAACTCCAGATCCAATACGCTTCAGCACAACTTATATTAAAAACACAATAGATGTGCTAATTATGTTATAATGAAATGCATTTTTCCATAGAAAGAATTTGATTAAACAGCTACTCGCAACTTGTAGCAGAGAGTCTCACAAAGGTTATTAATCATTTAATTAATATGCATTTTAATCTCATATCCTCAAAAATATATCATAAATTATTATTTTATTACATTCAGACGGCGAAGTTCATGCCATTTAATAAAGGTTTTTTACTCCCACCCCACTAGAATTTTTAATGAAATAATGACTTGTGAGGAGAATCTTTGATATGTATCAAAGCAGACATAAAAAGCTGTTTGAATATGAACACCTGGCCCATGGCCACATGTCCCAGGTAGGTCAGGGGAGCAAAAGGTCCCCTGATCAAAGCAAATTTCCACTGTTCAGAGAAAGAAAGAACATATTCTAGCACACATCATCTGATTACAGTCCAGTACAACTGACATGCTGTGCACAGGAATTCAGCAGCAAAATCCAATGAAAACAGAGGGATCAGTCAGAAAAGAGAAGTCAAATCATCTTTTCTGAGTTCTTGTTATTCAATAAGTGAGCTCTTCCCTTTTCTCCTTTCAGCACCAAGAGTCTAGAATAGCACCAGGAGGGACCTGCCGAGCACAGGAATTGTGCCCCAGCCAGGACTGACTGGAGGGAAGGCCATGTAAAGCCTTGCTGGTTTCTGGAGCTCAGAGTTCAGAGTACAGATCCACCTATCTACCTTTATTGTAAATGTTTTCACTGCTAGACTTATATCACCTGCAGGGGAAATGCTCTGGTAGTAGTAAACATGCTGCTACACAATCTCATTTGGCTAGAAAGAGTAGTTATACTTATTTTCATTATATTTCAGGTGTGGCTAGCACAAAAGAATAAAATCAATATCTTTTTGACCTATTCTCTCTTCCTACTTAATTTTTTAAATAAATGTTTCAAGTTTGAGAGAGTAAGAAACTAAACACTAGTGGTTTTACCTTTACATACTTCCTGGAATGAGAGACATCACTAAGGTGATATTTTCCCCACTGAAAAAGTTATCACAGTCTTACTGTGCCACAAATAATCAAGTCTTACCAGGAAATAAGTAAGAGTCTGATCAGATCACAGTGGATCATTGTGATGGTTTTAGTCTAGGCTTTCCTGGTGACCAGTTTGTAACCAGGGAAGTGACCATGTACCCAGTATTCCATACGATTTTTACGTAAACCAGGGTA